>JAQFXW010004345.1:0-11133 GCA_034693945.1 Dendrobaena attemsi
TGAGAGTGAGACCAAGTGAAGCAAAGAAAGACAAGGACACATGACCAGTGACCACACTAGAGTCATGTATGTTGCATGCACACAAACGAAGACATAACCAGACTTAGGCAAAACAAGAAACACAGAACTTGATAACACAACCAAACAAAAGGAGCAGACATCATTCATTCACAGCCATTGCCCACAAAACTTAATGTCTGGCGTCTAATACTGATTATGACAACGACGATTGGGCATTAGAAACTTTTGCTTACGATTCGCTGAATTTCTGTGATGATTTACATAGAACAGAATATAACATGTCTTTTTGCCGTAACAGTAGGCCTACACTGTAGTGAATATACTGATTTAATGTAATGTAACTGAACAGTTAGGATTTAGATAGTCCTTCTAAGTGTGTGACTCAAAATAGACCACACCAGTGTAGGCCCACACCTATGAGTGGTGAAACAATGTGCACTATCCATTCTTCATTTTTCCCTCCGACAAGGCATAAACAATTTATGTTTTATACAATACAGCTACATCAAAGGGTTAATATAAAAGTTGGTGCAGTAAAAGAGTCATTGTTTAAAACAGGTCTTGTGAAAAGTTTACAGTTTGCATTGTTCAATTAAAAGACTGGAAGAAGTGGAACAGTCAAAAGTTGGCGACTGGTTGTTGCCTGGGTCAAAGTTTCCAAGAGGTTGCAAAAACCATAAGATTTCTATCAATCTTTAGCCTGAACTCAAATGGCTTTACGGTCGTGCAATCGACAGCACAGAGCAGACAAACAGACCTAAATCATACTTCTATCTAAACAAGATCAGAGGACATCTGAATGGGAATAATTAACCAGTAATTACGGCAATTACGGAAGCCTGTGTTGTGATCCCAATAATGATACTTCCATAACAATTATAATAATTACTTATTTATATAATTATTACCCGTAAAAGCTTAGGCAGAACCTTGGCTGAATAAAACAGCTTAGAGGACTGTAAAAACATAACAGAATGGTCCCTGGAAGCTAACTACAGTGCAAGAGGAAGACTATGAAAAGCAACAACAATGGCTCTTACAAGAACCTCCCTCCCCATCGTGGGTGACAATAATTTCTCTATGGCAAAATAAAAAGTTAAGCTCACAAATTCCAAGTGTAATGTATTTAAGGCACACATTTCCTTTTTGTAAACCTGCAAGGAAGCATTGGATGAATCTGCAGGCCTATCGTTCATTCATTTATTCATTCATTTCCAGAAGTTTTAAGGAACCTATACTCAGAGGCAGATATTCGTGTAACCTACACAAAAGCAAGAGGAGCAATCCAGTACAAATGCATTCACATTAAATTGCCACCCTAATGGCGCCAGTAGTCACGTTAAAGTTGCACTAAAGTTAGATATTTTCATAGTGTCCGCCAATGCATTTGATTCAATTGATTAGATAGCGGCCAGTCAAGCAAATAGAGCCTAACAGTTTACTCGCAAATCACTATGTCACAACGCAAACACATAGGCTAGGCGTCGCCTTTCTATTTGCAACTTTGTTAAGTTAAATCTAGCTTTATGGTATTTTATTGTATATTGTATTATACTGTATTTGTTTATTTCTAAACCACCTCTTACAGATCATTACTACTCAGAGGCGGTCCCGACTACAGCACACAAGTGTATCGGAATTTTACACGTGGAAGCGCTTGAGCAATTGTGAGTGCAGGACTTGCTGAAGGTCCCTATGGGATGGGTGGGATTCTAACCTTCAACCCTTCGGCTGTAAGGTGGCGACCTTCACCACTACATTATATCACGCCCCACATACTATATAAGGATATATGCCTTTGACGATCAGCTAAAATCATTCCTTGACAACAAATAGAAAATTATTCAGATGAGACAGGAAGAGAAAGAGAAAGGGAGATAAGAAGAGACAAAGAGAGAGAGATAAGAAGAGACAAAGAGATTACTACTTTCCTACCTAGATTCACTTAATGTGCAGATATAGAAACATCGATTGCATTAGCCAAGCTTTCCTGTCTAACATTCTACCGCTCAAAGATTTAATTTTAATTAAATTTTAATTTTAATTTTAATTAAATTTTAATGTGCTCAAATTTTAATGTGTTTGTTTGTCTTTGTGTGGCTAATTATTTCTCTTGGAACAAAGTCTTTCGAAATACTGCATGCATTCGGTTTTGGAAGTTCATGTCAACAAAAACTATTAAACTTCGTCTGATATACGCACATTTAACTGGAATAAACCAAGAAACATTTAAGTCGCTCATTTTGTGATGAATGGTGTCTACCTAATGCCGAGCACAAAAGAACACTGTTGCTATAGAGCTTTTGCAGGTTTATGCAGCTGAATAGGCAAGGGCCCCAATGCTCTCTCTCTCTCTCTCTCTCTCTGCCCACTGTGCCCAGTCTCTAATCCTAATCACTCTTTAACGTTCCAGACGGAAATATAGGCGGCGAATAGTCTAAATACAGGGAATAATCTGTGCCATAAACTTTAAGGTGTCGACAGCTCACAATACAGATGGAATACTCTACGCAGACTTTACCAAATCTTTTTTCAATTCTAGCACAAATGCTATTTATAATCAGTTTACTTCCAACCTATATACAATCCATGTAGAATTGTGCCATAACCTTGCAACCCGCAACATAAAGAGTATTCATATACTCTATGAGGAAACTGGAGAAGATGAACATTTCTTTTTCATGGAATTCATGGACCCTTCAACCACAATACAATTTGGTGCAGCATAAAATTATGCTGGATGTAAACACGATTCAGATTGCCTGATTGATTAAACATTAAGTCCATTGATGCACTGACATCATGTCGAGGAATTTCCATTGCCACATTTAATATACCTAACCAGAATCAACAAATAAGATCTGTTAAAACGAAACTCTTTATCCAAACCTAATAAAAAGCATTTGCAGTTGTACTGGAATTGCATAAGGACACTGTGATAAGAAGACCATTAGAGTTGCCCTCCTCCTTTGCCAGGCTTGAGACTGGCACTGACAGAGTGTGGCTGAGTTGAGTTAACAAAATTACTGAAAAGCACTGAGAATTTCTTAAAACGGAATCGAAAAACTATTGAACAGGGACTGAAAATGTCTGAAAACGGAAGTGGAAAACAAAGACATGTCGAAGCGTTATTTATGCAGCTCACAGAAAGAGATTGACATCGATAAGTTGTTTGACTTGTTTCCCGCTGAGATAAGCCACGACTAAACTCAACCAGAGTTTGTTTACATGTAACAAAATCCTGAAGGCTGTCATAACACCCGAATCTCAGTAGGCAGGTTGAAAAACCCAGGAAATGCTTCCTACCCCTTCCCTTCTGTCTGTCTGTCTGTCTGTCTTGCAAAAGGACCATTCATGAATTCTTTTCCTGTCAATGTTGTTCCCTTCCACTTTAGGCAAATATCAATCCTACATTTTATGGCCAAGAGTCGTAATGGTCACATTTTCCAATGGGCTTATTGCCTCGGGTACTTTCACTTCCTGTAGCAACTCCATAAACAGATGACTGACTTTGATCACAAACATAGGAAAACTATTTATATAAATTTATAAACAGAACGTGGTTGGAAGCAAAGTACTCTGCTCTGACTTTTCAAGTTTTCATACACTGTAAAGTATACACAAAGAAAGATAAGATGTCTATAGATGTATTAAGGTTTATAATTTACTATCCGAGACCTAGGGATGCACAATTGCACGTTGACAGCGACCAGAACGAAGACAAACTGACAGGACCTTGTAATAGCAAATCTAACCTGATTTCTTCAGCATAAGTAAACAAAAGCACCAGAGCTCTTAATCACCTCAACATCAGTGAACCAACTTAAGAATAGAAGCAAAAAATTAATATGCAGCAAAAAATTGCATTTATATAAAAGGACAAAATCCCTTAAGCTAAAACCCTGGGGCAGCCGTGGCTATGAAGTGCTAGCGACTTTATTTTCTTTGCCTCACAGTCAGCATATATGATGGTGAATGGCCAGATCTCTACCTCACTCTCTCATCTTCCCACAGCTCATGTAATGTCAGGGCATTCTGTATAATTTATATATATACATGTATATATATATATATATATGAACTGGCTAGAGCAAAAAACCACACCATAATATTTCTGCACTGGCAGAGATCTAAATCATAGACCTCTCAGCTGTAAGTCCAGTGTGCTTACCACTACACAACAATGTGTTCTATTAAAAATTAATTCAGAATAAATAATGAGTTCTAATTTAAAAGCATACCCATTGCAAAAATTAATATAAATAAAAAAGAAACAAACAACACTAATAAAGTCATTACAAATTAAAGAAACTGCAAGACAAAGTAATGCATAATATGTAGTTCAATCCCATGGGTCATAGTAGCACAGTGAAATAGTCGTCGCCTTATGTTTGAAGGGTCGCTGGTTCGATTCAAACCGAAGCCACACTTGTATAGGGATCCTTCACTAACACTTGTTTGTGGCATTTCGGCATGTAAACTCTGAAAAACCTCTGGGCTGTAGTCAGGACCACCTCTGGATAGTAGTAGACTTAAAGGGGCAGTATACAAATTTGTGAAAAATTAAATAAAAATAAAATTGAGTTGTACCAACTTAGTCATTAAAATATACCAGCATTGTGCAATCAAGTACACAAAAAGAATGTGATTGAGCCGTGTAAATAGAGTGGTCATGACAGATCGTCACTTTAACTGAAACTCAGTTTACTGTGCATCACTTTACAGCTATCAAACTTTCGAACCATCAAACCTTTGGACTATCGATACCGAGCCATTTCAACTACCTGCAGGTAAATGCTCTAATACCCAAGAAAATCTCTCTCTTGATAAAATAATTTGCTAATTAATAATATTATTTTCAAACATAATTCAAAGCTGTAGTTTTGAGTCAAACAATGTGCAGCATTGAGCAAAAATTTCAAGCAACTCTGCAGAATGTTTTACGAGTAAAAATAAATCAACAAATGGTGATGGATATGTATTAGAATTTTATATACTTACCAAAGAAGTCCCTCCAGGAAATCTCAGCAGGTCTCAGATCAGAGATGAATCCGGATTCATTTGTACTAAACTTATCCATGATAGCCAGATGAAGAATGAGGAACAGATAGCACAAAGACGACTTGGAGAAAGCGGAGTACGAGGAGAAACTAAGACAACCAGAACTACTTCAAGAGATGCAGCACCAGATATAAATCACAAGAACGTGCCAGGCCAACTCAAGGGATGGGACTGAAGGAGGTCGTCCAGCGCTAGTCCCTCAGCGACTGCCCTGCAAGCAAGGTTACCTATACCCATCGGCACTGTCCTACAGGCCCGTTGTACTGAGTCAGTTCCACAGGCGAACAGACCGCAGGCTGGCTCACCACAACTGATATTATGTCTCCCAGTTACAACATTTCAGGTCCCAAGAATCCTTTATCCTCCACATTCCTAATTGTTCCATACGTATTCATCATCCTCTGTATAGTCCAACAGTAACTAACTCTTCATTGTCCAACTGGTTCTGCATCCGCATGTCTGCTTTCTTCAGCAAGTTTATTTAATTAAAGTTCCAATGCCCCTATTTGGTCCTTTATATCACCAACCCTGGCCCCAGCAACAGCAGCAGCAGCAGGTAGTCTCCAAGACGAGATAAGAGAGACCCGATAAGGCGCCTGCTAGACGGACATTAGAATAAGCCACAGCTAAAAAGGATATCAACAAATAACTCAGGAAGGAATAAATGGATGCAGGTCGCAACTCGGCTGCAAACGTTGACTGCAGAATTCAGAAATTAAAGTAGGCGAACAAATGCTGCTGAAGCCAGTCACACACTTATCAAGCAATGGGCGAACATTATCAAATAACTTGAAAGTGAGTACCCAGTCTCGTACTTATCATGCAATGGACGAACCAGTACCCAGTCAGGTCCTTATCAAATTGCAGGCAAACAAGTACCCAGTCACATACCTATCAAGTAACGGATGAACAAGTACCTATATGATCAAGAATTCACTAACAAGTACTAGGTACTCGCATAATCAAACAAGTACTGCTGAAGCCAGTCACATACTTCAATATCAAGTAACGAGCAAACATGTACTTATCAAGTAATGGGAAAACAAGTACCCAGTTTTTGGGCTAACAAGAGCAGTATGAAGTGTATGGACTAGAAAGTACCCAAATGATCAATCTTAAGGGTCACAAGTACCAATATGACTAAGTAATTGATAAGCAAACACCCACACTATGGCCATACACTCATCAGGGCAAATTCCAACCACAGCTCACTGCAAAAGGGAATTACACATTCTTAGATGAAATACATTGGGTCATGTCAAATTATGGTAGAATGAAAATACCACAACTGAGGCACAGCGTAACTGCTCGGATAAAGAGAAACTTGCAAATACCGAAAGGGGCCTCTACAGATACAAAATTTTCTGTCCAAACCACTCTGGGTAGTCTCGTGGGGTGGCCAGTGCAGCTACACAGCTGCAAGAAACTCTTGGCGAATCAGAGCACAAGAAGAAAGCCATCAAAAGGCGGTCAGACTAAACACCAAGGACGGCATAAACAATCTGACAACAGGACGAATTGTCAGTAATGGAATGGGGGGGGGGAGTAACTGACCCAAACGCTCAACAAATCTAATGGCAAATGCTAATGCTCTCGCTTGCCTCTACGTTGGAATTTGTCCTCACGGACCTAGGTCACATCCTGCACCAACTACAGTACCACAAACCAGAACAACTCCCTCCTTCTCGGTACTAGTTGCTGCATAGCCTGATACATTAAACATTCATTGTTTGGATGTTGCATACTTTGTGTGGGGCAGTGATCTTGAGATGTCTGTAATGACAAAGTGCAATATGCCATCTGACTTATGAAGAGTATACTTTCTTACTTACAACCAATCCCACACATGCAATATTCAAATACCAGTCCAACTAAGTAAGTAAGTAAGTAAGTAAATAAGAAAGTAAGTAAGTAAGTAACAAAGTAAGTAACAAAGTAAGAAAGCAAGTGAGTGAGTGTGAGTGAGTGAGTGAGTGAGTAAGTAAGTAAGTAAGTAAGTAAGTAAGTAAGTAAGTAAGTAGGTTAGAAGTTAGAATATTCTTTATTAGTCTGTGCCAGCCAATGCACAGCAGCTTATAATTATATGCATGAAATACCACAGACATTTTAATGACAAGACCAAAAGAAAAGGCGCAGTAAGACAAAACAAATTATAAAAAGTAACAGCACTAAGAGAGATCAAGTTCAGTATACACACCCTTGAACTAATGTGCTGTTACCATTATATCTAGCAACAGCATTTGATTGCGTCAGTTGATCGTTGTATTCAACTCTTGGAAGCAAATTTTGGTTCAAACTTTAGGTATGATAGAAACATTTTTAGCAACTTACATTTCATCTAAAAGAAGGTGTTATATAAATATTTGCTTCATACATATATTATAGCAATATTTGCTTAAGATTGCATTGAGTGCAAACCACAGATTACAGGACATCACTGAACCAGAGAACAAAGACCTGTATAATGCAGGATGAAATGGAAGTCGTAAATCATTGATGCGCTTTCAAGCAAGGTTCTCTTACATCATATTAATAGAAGAGTAAATCTGTGAGTACCATTTTCCATGTTAGTTAAGAAATACTGCAGCCTAACCATGACACAGAATCCATGGGCAAAAAACCTGCAAAAAGCTATGAAGACTTTCCAAACTATACATGAGTGCATCGTTCCTACACAACAAACAATTGACATAACAAAATGTATGAATGCATAGCTACAGTACGTAGTATGCAGAACATGTATTTGTATGCAATATTGCACATATAATTCTATACACACTAACAAAAGCAAAATGCTAAATGAAGACCACTGTAACTGGTGGTTTTGCCTGAGCCATGCTCAGATTCTACTAAATTTCACAACACAGGGAGACACTGCCAAACGACCAGACCAGTTAGTCAGGCTAGCAGCCAGCCAAGGACCTGTTTAACTATTTGTTAGGTCCATGAACTAATGTTTAGCCATTGAAGAGAAAGCCAGATGAAAAGTAGCAAGACCAACCACCATCCTCAGGCCGACCAGCCTGACCCAAACAAACCATGGAAGAAAGGATGCCAGCACAAGATTTATGAAGCTACAGGCAAACATGCAAGCCAACAGTCCAGAATTCCAAGGGGGTGTGGACTGGGCCAGAATCTGGAAAGTTCCTGACTGGTAAACAGGTCAATAGGTGGCCGGTTTCAGGCAAGTCAAGGTGGAGCTGTGACCTCAGTTAAAGGTCAGACACCCACGTGGCATAAGGGATGATTTACTGGAGTTCACATCCTTGTCAAATTTGTTTTAATATGGAAACCAGATGTTGCTGACAAGTCCTTGATTGGTGCTAAGTACAAAGGCTATATTTAGCATCTACTTCAGTAATTAGCTGCCCTACTACTCCATCATCCTCATCATCTGGTCCTCTAGATACCCTACCCCAACGCTATCAATTGTTTCTAAACCTGCATGGAAACAGAAATTCAAATGTAAATCATGTGTCTGCATGGAGACGATAAATTATGGTCCTGTTCATATTATCTTAAATGATTTTAAATACAGCAAGATTCTTCAGGACATTGCCCCTCTGAATGGGTGGGTGATATGACTTTTAAGTTACAAGGTTATACAGTATAGTCTGAGACAGCATCTCATTTCCCTGTCCTTACTCAAACTTTAACTGAGACTCCAGCAAGATAAATCCATGATATATAGCATCTGACAAAGACACAAAACTGTAGCTTACGTTTTTTTTATTATGTTGGCATTTTATTTGTTTAAATCTATTTTTGATGAAGCTGCATTGAACTAATTTTAATGAATCAAAGACTACAGATAACTTGCTCTAAACTCAAAAAAGATCAGTTCGTTGAGAAAGAAATAAAAATAAAATTGCCAGCAGATAAACAATTCGAAGTAGATAAGCCTAATAGATAAGGATCGCCTAACATGAAATTACGCAAGAAGTTATCTGTTGGTTAACGCATACTCCGTAAGTCCATTGAAGAATGCGCTTTTAATGGCTGTTTTACAAAGCTGTAAACATGTGAAAAGGTACTAATGGAACAGACTTTGGGTGTTTGTTTAGTTCAAACTTCGTTCAATTGAATTATCCTAGTTATCGTGATCCAACATCGTCAAAACGTAATTCTGAACCCACAGTTAAAGCCATCATCAAACAGACCAGATTTCAGCTACAGTGATGAATCAAAGACAACGAACTGATAAATGGTCGGTGTGCCTATAGAAGTATAGATGGCTCTGGTGTAGTGTAATTAAAGCCACAGAATTCATTAGACGTAATCCACATTTAAACGTTGCTAAAACAGTGAGACTGCGTAGGGCGTGTAGGGGCCATGCATAGTGATGCATCATAGTAGGATTATTAGGATTAGGATTACTACATCATAGTAATGCATCATAAGATGGTCTTTAAAGTCAGAAATGATTATTTTGTTGCGCTACTGCAGCAGTTACAGTTCACTTTCTCCGTCTATCAGTCTATCAGCTGTGTGGACGATCAGAGGCCAAGCATCTCTCGCTCAGGTCACGCTGTTACCTCAGATCGATTCTTAACTGACTTGTTCGTTTACTACCCAACTGACTAGGCCTACAAGTTGCCTCAGGGCATCCATGTTTAATGTTTATAGGAACTGCAGTTGACCCTCTTTGTGCCACTCGTTGGGCGGCTGCAGAAGGCTTACCCTACCAACGTAAGCCCGATAACTGTAGCTGTGCCTGTCCGTGGAGCCACAGCTGTAGGCCTATGTCATGCAGGTCCAGAGCAAAGGGTCAGATAAACATATCAATGGATCCTGAATAAACGCCTCTGCAAATTAAATCTTAAAATGCTAAAAAGTATTTTAAACTCAGAGTTTTACGTAGTATGACAGACGGAAACAGCCGTTATTTACCTCAAAAAACGTTCCTCTGAAACCATTCCCAGGTTATTCATCTACTGAGCCTTCCAGTAGGCCTACAGTACTGTAGGCTACAAAATGTAGAACTTTGTTTCAGACGCCAATCATCTTCGTTATGAAGGCGTTGTAAAATAAACGTATAAAAGTAGACGCGTCTTCTGTCTTAAGCTCTAAGCTATTATTATTAAAAGTTAGTGATTATTAGACCTACAAACAAATAATCGATTTTATTGCCGTCCGGGATGTGCGTCCGGGATTAAATCTGTCCACGTGATATGTTGTTGACACTCGTAGCAGAGGTTGCCGAGGCAAAGAGGGATCAGTACGTGCGTTACCCTCGACCGTTAAGGGTGAGGGTACATCGGGGCAATGTTATCTTTCACGGCCTGGGCGCGAACAGCATTTCCCACCTTAGGCGTTGATATAGTAGTTCCATAGTCTATACCGTTTACGGAAACTGTATATAATCTTACTTTTAATCAGTAGGGCTCTGGCCTATAAGCTTTTGTAAATTGGGGGCCACTTGTAGGGCTACGAAAGGTGTTAAAGAGCGTGGGACAATAATCGGCGAGAGGCCGCCTTCCTTTAAGGATGTCGCCTTGCACGCAGAAGGCTATAGGCTCACATGGACCTACTTGGATCGTAGCCTGCATGGAGCCTCTAAGTCAGCGCCAAACCAGGGAGTCTAAACCTGATGTATAGCAGAAGATTAGGCTATCTCGTTGGACTTCGATATTTCTCCTTTTCCTGCGCCCTCTGCCGAACTTGTAGGCAGCGAGTTCACTTATTGTACACTGTATTCTTTTTATCGGTCGTAGGTCGTAATAATGATAATTTTCATTGTTGTTATTGTCTTCGTCGTAATCACTATGGGACCTATTGTTAAAATCATTATTATCATTCTTGCAAACAATAGGAACCTAACATCGTTGTCAGAAGTCATTATCATCAGTACCAATAGGCGTATCATCATCTTCATTATCCCCATATAAGTATAAATATAACTATCAGTAACAGTAAGTCTATGAAAACGATTGTAAAGGTAAAAAGGTAAAGGTAAATCGATTTCTCTATAGCGACTGTATATGACCTCGACCCCATGGGTGAGATCCTTCACTACCGCTCGCCCGTTTGAATGGACGTCACGCCATTTAG
>JAQFXW010004346.1:0-11133 GCA_034693945.1 Dendrobaena attemsi
TCAGCAATTGTGAGTGAAGGACTTGCTAAAGGTCCTTACGCGGTGGGTGGGATTCGAACCCGCAACCCTTCGGTTGCTAGAGCCTCGACCTCTACCACTACACTACCGCGTCCCGTTGGACTAATGCTGTGGAATGACCTTCCATCATTGATTCGTTCCGCCATCTTAACGTGCCGTAATGCTGCTTCTGCCCGCTGTCTAAAACTTATCTTTTTTCACTGGTCCAAACACACTTGGAACGCATTGCACTGAAAGAGGCGCTTCAGAAATCTATAGATTACAATAGGGCCTAAATCACAACATCCTACGCGGTCGGTCCGGACAGATACAACGGACAGTTCTCGCTCAATTGTCTACTTCAGTGTAGACCTATACTGTAACATGTATACCTGAAACTCGTTTAAAGTCGTTAAAATCTTATTAACAATGCCGCTGAGAACTGATTGGATCCAATGCCATTTGATCTGACCTCAATGGCTCAGCTCTGCGTTGACCCGATGTCATTTGACCCGATCGTATTTGAACCGATATATACATGCTATCTGATCGCATCTATTGCGGGCGATCTTCCAGCATCAGATAGACGAGGTCCCTCTGACCGACTGAGGACGTGCCCACTCATAACTGATGGAGAAGATTTGATTTCTATACAGACGTCCATGGACGTCGGTCGGTCGTCCAGTGAAGTGAGATGACCACAAAGCCAGAAGTCCAGTGAACTGAGACAACATGTATGATGTAATTATTGTTATTATTATTACAGCGAATTTTTGTAGTGCCTTTTAAAGTGTGCCTACTCAGCATGAGGAGAGTCTATCAGAGGCTAAGTGGGACTATGTCCCCATAGAAAGTTTAGAATTTTGCCCATACATTGGTTAGCCTCAACGAGGGTTAGGCCTAAGCCCCCCATCTGACACAGAATTCAAAGTAGAAATAAGAAAACTTACTAAAATAAGGTCATCAACCTTTTTGGCGGATGTGATGAAGAAATTTTTCAGAAATTGGGACTAAAAAAGGCCATTAACTTTTGCTTAATTCACAACTTGAAGCCCATGAGCGGACACCAAACTCCGCCCACGGCCCCTCGCTACTCAAAAGCGTTCCCAGTCCAACCACAGTCAAATAAGGCAGTCTTAAGACGGGAGAGGAAAAGACCAGAGTTGCCAATGGTCACAAGGCATGCAGAGCCACACGGAGAGACCATTCCAGGTTATGGGACCAGTGACAGAAATTGAACGCTCGGTTGTTATAAGAGTCTGACGGACCCCTCGCTCTTTACCTGAAAGAGTTTACTGCTTGAATGGTTCAAATCAATTGCATTGTAGGCTATTGCATTCAGTGACGTTGTCAGAAAACAATGTCAAGGGGGGGGGTTACACTGAATGTGGTCGGAAAATAAAAAAATCATCCAAACTCATCTTTTAGAAAGACTTTAAAAAAATCATTTGAGGTTCCCAAAAATGCCCCGATTACAATAGAAAATCTATATTTAGATATTTTAAAAAGTCCCTCTCAGTACGATCTAATCGGAGGCGATCTAGTTGAGTTGAATCCCATGAGAAGAGATACGTTTTAAGACACCGGGCAGAAGCAGTAGCATAATACACCCAGTTTAGGTAAAAAATAGCCTGTTAGAATTTACTGTTGTTCGGGATATAGGGCTAAATCTATTGGTTTTTACCAAATGTTGACCCTCTAAGCTTATTGTACTAAAGTTTTATATAGCGCCTCTCGTATAATGAGCTGTTCAGAGGCGCTCCCTGCTATATACAGCGCTAATGCTGAGCCGGAGTTCGCACGCTGAAGCACCTCATTTGAACTCCAACTGGCGAAGAAAGGTTGAGTCTACATATGAAATTATGGGAATCTATAGCCGGAAATTGATTCTTAGATTTTACATTCTACGTGCATCATCGTCTTATCCATATTCCACTACCCTCCTCTCCAACCGAGCAATTGCGAGTTAAGGACTTACTCAAAGTCCGTAACGGATTGAGATGGATTCGAACCTGCCACCCTCTGCAGTCACAAAGCACCGTATACCACTGCACAACCACACCTCTCAGACTCTTCAAACTCCGATTGACAGTTAAATAATTAGTGTATAGATTTCTCTTCTGTACCGTATAGTTTTAAGTATAGTCTGTATAGACCTGCGTTATACATGTATCAGCTTGACAAATTGACCAGTGAAAGTAATCGAAGTGTTGAACTCCATACATGCAATGGTTAGAGCTGATGTGAGAAAGGTTTGCCATGTTGTGCACATTGCAAAGTGCATTCAATACTACAGTATTATTACGCCCTTCATGTATGTATATTGCATTGGACTAGTCCTGCATGTATTAATATGAGCAGCACAGGGTGGGCAAGAAATAGTCCCTATACTGTGATTTGCCAATATGTCCGCCACAAGTACAAATATTTAAAACAAATGTTATAAAGTGAAGATAATTCATGTTTACGTGTAATTGCTAAATTTGACTAAAATATTTCAAACAGAACAAAAGTTTTACAACTTCTAAGGAGCCCACTCACTATAGCCCACTCACTGTTTTTCGACGGTTCAAAAACGTGTAATAGTGTTTTGCTAGTGTTTCCGCCAAAAGTACAACTTTTAAGTGAAATTCTGTAGGCTTAAAGGAAACTCATATCTTGGCTACATTATGACCTCCAAATGTTATCAAAATGTTTCAAACTCAACAAACGTTGCATCACTTCTAGTGACCTGTATTCAGATAATTCAAAAACGTGTGACGCCACAAAGTTACACAGAACCGATTTTATTATGTCACATTTGAAATTATGTTTTTGAAGAACTTTGAGATTACATCGGAAGTTGTCTCCAATTTGGCTATACCATTGTTTGTGCCTAAAACACTCCGATTACATCCTGAGTCTCCGTCGTATACGGTTTTTGGTATCTCTGTTCAAGTTGTATAGAACTAATCAAGAACGCCATGCATGCATATTGTGATAGGGTGGACTAAGAAGAATTGTGCACAACTACTGGTGGACATATTGAGCACAAGTGTATGGTGAAACAATTGCACGCTTGATAATATTATTTTAGACCTGATTTTATCAATATCGTTAGTGCGTTGCACGTTATTGAACCATCAAAATACTATCTCTGTACCGCATAAGTTACTAAAAGTTGTTAACTTTTGTTCTGTTTGAAATATTTTTGCTGAAATTGTGCATAAGTAGGCCTATACTTATATGAATTTCCTTTCAGTTTGTAACATTAGATTTTAAAATGTCTACCTTTGGCGGAAATGTTGACAATGAACAGTATAGAGGCTACTTTTTTTTAGCCCACCCTGTATAAATATAATAAACTTGTTCGTGATGTTGTTCGTTGTAAAGCGATTTCAAGTGTTAACCAACGTTTTCACCAAGGGCTCTTAACCTGAAAACTATAGAGTTCACATAATATTATATAGATATATATGAACTTCTAAAATGTGAATGTATGAATTTGAATTTATTTATATCAATGAATAGATCTGTGTGTTCTTAACAGTCTATATGGCTATGAAAGTATGTGCACGGTTGCATACTTGAGCTTGTTGACTATAATAGAGAAAGCTTCACGAAGACGCGTTTGAAGCTACAACACACGCACAAGCATGTACACACATACATACACACTACACAGAGACATGGCACACATGCAGAGACACAAACGGAGCAAAGGAGACAGAGAGGAAATGGAACACGTAATAATACAGACCATGCTGTGTCGTATGCACACACGGAAGGAGAAGAGTATAAAGCAGAGAAGTGTATTCGCATATAGACTGTAGGACCTGTTTGTCCTGTGGTGTATATTCGCACACACACGTGTATACATTACTTAGTGAGATGTAGTGGAAAGTCGCCGCCTTGCATCGGATTGGTCGCGGGTTTGATTCCCAACCAAGCCGCTGCATGCGTATATGGACCTTGAGCAAGTCCTTCACTCACAGTTGCTCAAGGCGCTTCAGCGTGTAAACTCCGACACACCTGCGGGCTGTAGTCGGGACAGCCTCCAAACAGTAGTGGAGTGAAAGAGGTATACCGGTATAGTGGGTATAGTACGGTATACTTTGCATTGTCTTTGCCTCCTCTGCAGAGCTACCTGCCGGCGCCCATGCGCTCATGCGTTAACGTAGACGTCGACACATGTAGTGACCTACCTGGTGAGTTGGCGCCGTTGGCGACGGTCTGCCTGGCAGGCGAGCACGCTACCCACTCGAGGGGATCCCGTGGTAGACCACAGAGCATCGGGAGACGCAGCCGGTTCTCACCGCTCGCTCAGACCCCCTCTAATCGCCTATTTATACATTACTCCCTCCTCCACTGCTCCTTCTGCTCCTCCTCCTCCTCTTCCTTCTCGTCCTCGTCTTTGTCTTCGTCCTCCTCCTCCTCCTTCTGCTCCTCCTCCTTCTGCTCCTCCTCCTCTTCCTCCTCCTTCTGTGTACCCGAAGATGAAGCTGTCACAGTTGAGTCGGACAGCAAACATCGCTGATGTGGTCCCTCTGCTATATAAGGTATACGTGTGGACTCTACAACTAATCGATGCCATCATTCTACTTTAGACTCAAATTCTATTTGTGTGGGGGAGGTCTGCGTAAAGTTTTAATCCTATATACATAGACTGCATATTAATTTTTCTTTGATCTGCATTCATTTTGATTGGGCTGCACACTTTCCTGGTCGTTATCCACTCTTAAAATTAAATTTATGATCTGGAATATGCTTAAATAAAATTTAAAAGAACCAACACTCAGTGTGTATGTGTGTGCGAGGGGGTGTTGGTGTGGCTGGACTTGTCAAGACGTCATTTTGATCAGCATAAGAAGAGGCTCTATATAAATGTTCAATCAATCAATCAATCAAAAGTTTATTGCAAATCGACAAAAACATAGCAATAGCATGAAGTAGGCTGCAAAGGGAATCCAAAGGGATATCGGTCGCGCATAGACAGGGAGCCTGAGGGAGGACCCTCAAAGAAGCGCAATATAATATAAAACATATTAATTCAGGTTTTCTTCAGATTAGTTAGTCCATGCATAGAAAGAAAACCAATTAATAAGAAAATAAATTTAAGTTGCTATATTAGGGCTGTGGCGCATAACGGTTTCCTCCGAAATGTTTGGCAGTCAGGTTATATAACTACATCATACATGTACGATTTGTCATTGTCAGTCTCATGAATCCGGTGAATAACTTTTAATCATCGCTTTCACAAGTATACATCGGCTACGATCATACAATTAAACGGAAATGTTACAAATGGCGTAATATAAAAATGCTTTGGTATGACAATAAGATTGCCTTACAAATTCAACTAAACGAATTTAGAAGTGATCATGATAGACAGAGGCGAGATCAGTTCAGATTACAAGCTTAGTACGATCATGCTCAATATAAGACCTAAATAAGCTCAGATACGGCATAAGCTCGATATTAGGCCTATTATTATAGATCTAGGATTGCCCGACCATAAATAGGTCGAGATTAGATCAGCTGATTGCTTTCAACTGTCACGTCATCTTCTCTCCTCCGGAGGTCACTAACCCCACTTGAAACGTCCTATATGGCTGCCGGAAAAAGCGTCATCAGTGACGTCTCTAAGGGTCCTGAATACAAAGGCGCCTCTGGCGGCGAAAGACAGCAGCTGCAAAATGTGGTCTGCGTGCACTTTCAAAGCCCGAGCGCCCAATACGTTCAAGACTTGTGGGAAGCAGCGTAAGGGGGCAACAGAAGGGGCAAAGGGAGGGACCGATCCCGAGGAAGACTTGGCATTCAGAAGCACACCGACGGTGGCACACCTGCCGACTCTTAATCAGCCTTTGCGCCTCTCTTAATCCGCAATCAATCGCCAGAATTGGAAATTAAAATTTCCCTCGCGCCTGACCCTACCGCCACCCAGAGATCTCGCCCTTCCCTCGTCCTCCAGCATCAGCATCAGCAGCAGCAGCAACCGCCGTCCTCTTCATCTCTTATTCAGCCGTCGCCAGGCCAAAGCAAAACAAAGCACGGAGTATACGGTGGCGGTGGCTACGACGACGACAGCGAGTGCGTGGACGTCGTTGCCCGCTCTTCCCGCTGTGCCAACCACAGCAGGCCTACCCTGTCCGCCACCCACCACAGCAGGCCTACCCTGTCCGTCCGTCCGTCGTTGGGCTCCGCATTTGCAATGGTAATGAAGCCGTTGACGTGTGGCCGTGCATTCTGATCGTCCCTCAAATAACTAGAAGGAGAAGAATCGGACGAATACCCACCGGGTGCTAGTAGTAGTAGTGGAACCACCACCACCGCAGGCGTTGTACGACGGCCATCGTGTGTGTGTGCACTGCGGCGTCGTTGTTGGTGGCTCCACAGACGAAGAAGAATTTCCATAGCATTACTAATTTCTAGGACCGTCGATACAACAACAGTTGGTTGGGCCACTGAAGAAGAAATGACCGCCGCGTCTGGTCAATTCAGTAGAGCCTCCAAACAGCCGTGGTGGTCGTCTCGGGTAGACTGCACTTGCAGCCGCCGGCGCCAAAAGCGCTTGCATCGCCTATCTATAGAGTGAAGAGTGAGGACATGTGTACGTCGAGAGAACAGGCCACAGATATTTAAAGACTGCATGAACTACGTTCGCCTTCATTTGTGAATGATTCCTATACAAACACATAATAAATGTGAAGCTTACAAGTCGAGTTTTCCACACTTGCAATTCAAATCGTCTCTGTGCGAAAACTCTTATTATAATTATAACTGGAGCATCTTGGCTTCCTTCCTTTAGCTCGGCTTTGTCTTCTTCAGTTCACTTGTACAGAACGAATGAGAGACAAGCTGACTGCAGGGTCAAGGGGCAGGGAATACTAGAGGAACGTTTCGGCATATACCCGTATACTATTGATCGATTTGTCAGCTAAGTACGTGATAACACCGAGTACTCGAGTCATTCGAATCTGGATACTCGATTAGATTATCGTTCGGTCCGTCTGCTGTGATCGTGGCCTCTCTGTCTCTGTCTCTGTCTCTGTCTCTGTCGATGCAAGATAATGACATTATAGATTTACGATGAAAACTCGGACTGAAACTCGAGTTAATTCGAGTCGACTCTATACGTGCATATATACACGAGTGGAATATTGAATTGGCTGCGGCGTCCACAACGCCTACCGCTCAGCACCCTCACAAGAGCGAGATAATAATTTAATGTTTTCGATCACATGGCCCCGAATTAGGGCCTTTATACTGTGTCGGTTCGACAGATGTTTCGACCGTTATGATGACGACAGGTGTCACTGGTTACTCAAAAGCAGCCGTCAGGTGACGTCATCGTAGAAGCAGACGACTGGTGTTTGGCGCCAAATTCGTCCGGATATTATGTACTTCCGGTGGCGAATGAAACGATCGGGTCTAGCGCAAGATGTCGCTCTTAGAACTACAACTTCGGTGAGTATTGGTAGCCACGAATCTTCTGCATGAACTTCTATATGCATACGGAGCAGGGACTTCTGGGTATTTTGGAGTCGTATTTACAAATGGTGATCAGCTGGGTCGGTCGACGTGGCAGGGTCTTGGCTGATCATGCAAATGCGGGAAGCCACGTGATCGGAAGTTGCTGCTACCGCATATCAATTGTGGCAGATCTCGTTCTTCTTATTAGTTCTTTATTAAAGTCGTCGGAGACGGGAACGGAAATTCTGGAAATTGTGGAGCGTTCCATGAAGAAGTATTCCCCTCCCTTCATCCATCACTTTCAACGCTCATATCGCACAAATCATCCATTCATGAATATTTCGTTTATATCCTTCAATCCTTCCATTCTTTCATACACATTCTGTCATCCAACTATTTATTCCTTCTTAATCAAAAAGCTTGCAAACACTCTTTTCTATGTGAAACCAGGTTGTCCTATTTAGAGGGCAGTACGTTTGTATCCAACTATCAATCTAGTCCAAGTGACCTGAAGTTTCACTTACAGAATTATATGGCATATATTCTCTATTTGCCTATTCTGTTGTCTAGTTTATTTTCGAATGCTGATGCTGAAGGCAATAAACTGCTTTGAATTGAATTCAATTACTTACTATCAGGTCTCAAAACGCACACTCAATAGCGACCCATGTAATTTTATCCGCCACTCTCAATATTCATAAAATGCGTACATTCAAATATCCATCTTACAATTATTTTATCCATCATCCACCCATAACTCTTCCATCCCTACCTCATCCCATCCATCCATCCATCCATCCATCAATCCATTCATTCATCGATCCATTCATTCATCGACCCATTCATATCTTCCTTATTTATTATTTTCTTTTTTAATCCTTCCATTAATCTAACCTTTTAGGTATGTATGTACGTGTGTATTTCTATACCGCCTCTTACAGTCCACTACTATTCAGAGGCGGTCCTGACTACAGCCCGAAGGTGTGTCGGAATTTTACACTCCGAAGCGCTTCAGCAATTGTGAGCGAAGAACTTGCTAAAGGTCTTTACGCGGTGGGTGGGATTCGCTTTTAATATACAGAGTGAGTGAAAGATGACTCCCCTGCGTTTTTGCTAATATTTCAATCAAAGCTAAGAACTTATAAATAAAATTATACAGGCTGAAGACAATTCATATTTATATGTAACTGCTGAATTGCACCTAAATATTTCAAACAGAACAAAAGTTATTAAACTTTTAGTGACAACACCCACTGCTTTTGATGGTTCAAAAACATTTAACAGTTTCTTGCTAATATATCCGCAAAAAATAAATAGTTTTTTTAATGAAATTCTGCAGGCTTAAAAGTAATTGATCTTTACATATACGGACCAACTTTTAAGGAAATATTTCAATCCCAACAAAAGTTACTGCACTTTTCTTCGAAACATTTGTTGGGTTACACTTATCTTAGAATACAGTTGATGGACCCGCTAAAAGTGCTGCAACTTTTGTTGCGTTTGAAATATTGCAATAGAAATTTGACCAATATATGTAGATATAAATTGCATTTAAGCATGCACAATTGAACTTTAAAAAATTTGCTTTTGGCGGAAACAACAAAAAAGCCTGTTAAACATTATTCTAACCATAAGAAACAGTTGGGTGACGTCACTAATAGTTGAATAACTTTTGTTCTCCTTGAGATATTTTGGTGAAATTTGGCAGTTATATGTAGATATGAATTGTCTTTAAGCCTTATTACTTTAGACTGAAGTATTAGCAAAACACTTGGAGGGATCATATTTTACTCATCCTGTAACCTTTTCCGACACCACATAGGTCAATATTTAGGATAACATTCCACCAGAAGTTCTCTCCACGCGCACCTTTATGTTCAGACCTCTATGAATGAGTGTGTTAGCGTATGTGTAGGTGAGTGTATGTAGACCTGTAGGTGGCTGTGAGTGTATAGGTGTGTGCGCGCTCGTATTTGCATACGTTCGTCCGTTCGTCCCTTTACTGGTTTGCTTGTTCGCAGTCTGTGTTTCTGTCTGTTTGACTGTCTGTTCGGTGTTCATGTGTGTCTGTCTGTTTGTCTGTCCGTCCTTCCGTATGTGTTCATTTTGCTTAAAATCTGCTTCGCAATCTAGAACCTCGTTCGATCTGATCTTGCGATTGGACTGCAAAACGGAGACGAAGGGATAACGGATCAGATACGAAGACCAGAGGGACAGACAGACAGACAGACAGACAGACAGATAGTGACAGAGACAAAGACAGAGACAAAGACAGAGTCACAGATAGAGACACAGAGAGACAGAGACAAAGACAGAGTCACAGATGGAGACACAGAGAGACAGAGGCAGAGGGGCAGTAAGAAAAGGGAGTGGAGGAGGAGGAGGTATATAGTCAGCGTCGCCCTGCTATCGCTCAGTCTGATCTGACCGGGGGTCGATCGGGTGCAGAGAACGCAGAGACCCTTCGTCGTCGTCGTTGGCTCTGGATGTCTTGCGTGGCCAAGAAACAATCGCGACTGAGTTGACGGTCATCAGGTGGACTCGAGTGAACAGACGATTGAGGTGGGATGGGGAAGGGAAGGCTGCTGGCGGACCGACCGAGGGGGTGGGCGGTGGTGGGATATTGGTGGATTAACGTTTCCGGTTGAGCGACGAATGAGTTGCTTTGTGAATCAGAAGTAGGCCTAGCCAATGAGGTCGATATGCACATAATAATATCCACACGTGTGTGACCGTATGTATGGCTAAGGGGTATTTTTGAAATTTCTCTCCTGTGTGTAGCAAGAGAACTCCGCCACCGCTTGCACCACTGCAGTGCCAGTCCCAAGCCTGGATAAGGTGGAGGGCGACGCTACTCATCTTCGTTATGTAACAGCGTCGTTAAACTGTAACCAAGTGTGTAACAAATGATCAATAATAGCTGATATAAATACAGAAGTATATATCAGCAATTTGTATTAAGTGTAACATCCAGTGAGTGATTGATTGATAGCAATGTAACAGTAGAACAGAGAAATTAACTCAGTCGACAACGACTTCCATTTTCCATAAAGAATATAACTGATGCGAATGTGCAATGCATCAAGGTTTGGGACTTGGGGATACCTCTGAGTAGCCTCCGCCCCCTTAAGAGGCGATAACAGAAAAGATTTGAAATCAATGAATGGATACACACATATTAATTATTATATATTATACCTCACAACTTCGACCTACATATATCATCCATTCAAATATATATATATTTCGTGGAACTTTTCTCATACAGTATTGCGAGGAATAGGTGCCATCCAGGCTTTTATCATTAGGCTTTAGATAATTCCCTGAGGATCATTTATACCTCGGGGCAATTAAAAATATATATATCTGTAATGCAGGGCCGGATTAACCAGTATATTCATTATGCTCAGAGGATGGGGCCTCCGCTTACACGGGGCCCTCCAACAAGAAGAACAACGAAAATTTATTGGTAGTTAGTGTAAAGTGAAAGTGGTTGGAAAGAGTTGAAAATAAAAGATCACTGTTTTTTATGTTGGACTATATATTTACATGATCAGTTGAACATTATGACCTCGAAAATAATTGAGCATGAGGCCCTCCGAGAACATTATTGTATTGTATTGTATTTGTGTATTTCTATACCGCCTCTTACAGACCACTGCTACTCAGAGGCGGTCCCGACTA
>JAQFXW010004347.1:0-11132 GCA_034693945.1 Dendrobaena attemsi
GGTATTGTGGTAGGGTAAATCTTCTGCGGCAGAACCTGCCGTCGCACGTAGCAGAAAAATAATTACTTCTGAAGCGGAACCAATGAACAAAGTATTACGGACCACGTGATACTACTTTCATATCTAAAATGGCTGCCGTTTCGGTTTTTTGTCGCAAGCTCGGTTATGGTCAGTTTAGGTACAAAATCTACGTCGTGAGGGTCGGTTAGGGTTAGGGTACCCGTCATGAGGGTCGGTAAGGTTTGTATAGTATTTAATAATTTTCGTCAGATCGAAGCGAACTCAAGATGGCCAAATCTTTCGCTGTATAAGCAATCTTGTATCACGATGGCGGAAGCAATTTTGGATGCCTTTTTGGCAGAAGCTTTCCCCGCACAAGGTCCATGCATTTTAGTAAGTAAGCTGGGTAATTTCTCTGTTTAGCATGCTCTTTATTATCTACCTATTAGAGGATGTGGAATAACGGATGAAAATGCTGCTAGTAAAATAGAAGTGGGATGAGGAACAAAGTTGTTGACAATTAAACAAGCAACAGGTTGATGAATGAAAACATTTTAGCAAATGTAAAGCGAGTATTATAGAGTGCATGATGGATGGAGCGGCAAAAAGAATCAGGATTTTGAATGAAAAAGTTGATAGCAAAATTAGATGTGATGATTACGATGTAGATCTATGTTGATTATCTATATAAATTAAAAATAAAATAAAATATAAAGTAAGATAGGTTAGAAATTATGCAATAACATGTGCTTATTTAGTATCTCTAAACTGGGATATTAGCACCCTTTATTGACAGATCATCAACGCCATAAGGATCACAATAGCAACAGCCAGTGCTATTCATGAACTCAAGGTGCTCACATAATGGTCACTAGATCTCAGCAAAGGCTTGAACCTATGCACCCTAAATGATACAAGATGACTGCTGCTCTAATAAAGCAGGCCTACTGCGTCCCACTATTGAATTAGCATTTACGCAGAGCACTGCCACCAATTAAACTGCACTTTTCATTTTTATGTTGAGAAAGGTATGAAGTGAGTATGGCATCTTTATGGTGTGTTGCTCTTTCTAGGAACGTTTGTTCTCCGGGAAACAGACAGACAGAAGAGTTCTGTGAAGTGAGAATGGAACATACTTAAAGACTTCATGTACAGTGTTCCAAAAGTCTGGATTCAAAATGACTGAACTGAGAATAGCATTTCTGGTGGATTGGAGTGAACTGCTATTTAAGGAAATACACGAAACCTTAAGTGTAAATTATTGGTGTACGAATCTAGCGTAAATTTTGTTTAGATGTATTGCTTGGACGAAATGGATAGGCCTATTTTGGTTATATCGGCTGTTTTGAAGACCTGTTACATTGAAGGAAATTTATGTAAGACATTTAGGTGGATGGAGAAAATGTGTTGATTTTTAATTGTGTTTAAGCTGTAGGTAAAGATTATTCTTGTAGTTTTTATCAAGTGCACACTGCAGTTCTGCAGATAGATTTACAAACTTTCGATTATGCTTCATTTGACGAGTGTTGTTATTTTGTCCATGCATGATGAGCATTTTTGTCTGACCAGAAGCCTGAAAGATTGCTGACAGTAAACCTGTGAAGCAGATGAAAATTGGGTCATTGACGCATATTACGTGTTTGGCTCTGATTTTACATCGGTACTTTCACCAGTAGGGCAAATAGTCCTGTGTTGATGTTTTGTCGACAAATGAGTTTGAGGTAATATTTTAATAAGATCTATGTTTAGATGAACAAGAAGACAATTAGTCGCAGTGTTGGTTACATTCAAAGGTTTTTCTGCTGAGTTCTTGGATGTCTGTGGTCTCTAAAAAGTAGACAACCACCAACATCACTCTCAAAGTATCACAAAATATGTAGCGGCTTTGCAATCCCAATACATTAGTACCCTACAAGTTTTAACTTTATAATAACAAGTGCTAATACAATACATAGGACAAATGTAATGAACCAAATGTTCAGCACAAGTTTTTTTTGTAGCTTGAAAATCAGATGAAACTTACTGACAAAGCCGTGCATTTTGAATTTTCGATGTTTTTGCAATTTTTTATTTTTTAAAATAATTTTTTAATGCTGGAATACATAGAAAGTTAAAAGTCTTAGTTTACTTGTGAATATGACTAGTTAGTTTAGTGCAATTTGGTTGCTGTTTTTCAAAAGTGTTAAGTCAGTGACAATTTTTCTTAAACAGAGAAACCACACATTTTGAACTCAAGGTTATAAATCCTGAGCTACTGAACCAACTGAGTTGAAATCTTATAAGTGTGATCATGTTGCAGAGATTTCCAACTTTGTGTAGGGTGATACAATAGGCTGCTCTTAAGTGTATTTTGTTCTTTGATTTCTATTGATTAGGTGATATCATTACTGAATTCAGAACACTGACAGTGTTTTTTAATTTTTGTATGTACATGCATCAATGCATCTTTGTAAATTCAAACTTTTGAAAATTAGTTTCTATTTTGAAAAAGAATGTTAAGAATTTCATTTCATACCCACAGTTCAGTTGGGTGGATTGGCTACTGGTAAGTTATTGTTGTAAATATACCGGTACTCATAATTTCATTTTCTTTAAAATAATGTTATTTTGAGTAGAAACCTTGAAGGGGCGCTATATAAATTTTCATTGATTGATTGATTGATTGATCCTTACTTAGGGGAGATTTTGCGTCGGTGTATATCCCAGATATTCCACTGCATTACAACAAATTTCAATTGCCTATAATTCAAGTAGTTTTGTCCAGCTGTCAAAATCTCTTAACTAGCATCTCATGTGTTTTGATTGAGAGCATGAAATTAGAATTGAATCTACAAAATTTCATTCCGGATATTTGCCTGCATAAACGTATATAACTTTAAATAAATAGGTAAATTTTATGTATTTCACTGCCTTCAGGACTTTCTTATTGTAATGAGTTTGCTGTTGGTAATAATTTATTACTGAACTATACTGTTATTGCATAGTGAAACCTACCCAGTTTGTCATGTATTGTCTCTAAGGATTTATATAGCACCTTTCAGTGTATGAACTGTTCAGGGGCACTCCAAACAACAGCCTTGATCCTGGGTTGAGGTTAACCCGCCTAGATTTTTAATCTACTACGCCATCTGGCGAAACAAGGTTGGACTTTTGGGAGGTTACGGGACTCTATCTTAGGATCTTAGATCTCATCTCTTTGTGACTGTTATCCAATGTTATGTTATCCATTACTATTCCACATAAGATCTACATTGAAAACATTAGAGCTAAGCTTAAGCTATAAGTTTTATGCCACACAAAATTACAGACGCTTGAGACTTGCTCTGTGGAATAATTTGTTACTCTGTGGAATAATCTGTTGCTTTTAGAGTTTTGATATATCAATCAATCGCAATTTGTATAGCGCCCCTTCAAGAACCCTACTAACGGCTGATTTCAAGTGGCCTGGTCGAGATCGCTGAATTTTTGCGGTCACGAACATGATGCATAACGACAGTGTCTGGTCTACTTGCGTAGCTATTGATTTGTAACGTGGCTCATTATTTGACAGTGTGAATACAAAATCGAGTTTCGTTGATGCATAGTTGCATACATGTATACGATTATGCATTATAACTATTCCACAAAAAATTTGAACAAAGATAATAATGACAATACATTTTAGTCATTGCTTTTGAGTTTACTGATGTGGCCCTCGGCTCCAAAGTCAATGTCTTTGGTGGTCCATGGTGTAAAAATAGGTTGGACAGCACTGTTACTATGTCATGTTCCTAAATAATTTGTGTTCGATATTGTTTTGAAGGCTCTGGACTTGTTTGTTTTATTGTCCAAGTCGTGAACTAGTCATTCAACTGCTAGATTTGATTGTTTTGTAATATTTTAAGATCATGCTGGACATGTTTTATGGTAGTGATTGCTTGAAGTAAATCTAGGTAACTAAGACATTTGAGGCTGTTAACGCCTGTATTTATGATATTGATTGACAACTGTTTTCTATGTTTACCGAAGAAGAGTTACGAGTATATTGAATTATTGTTAGAACTGTCAACTTGTACAATCTCAACTCTTGATGCCAAGATTCTTACTGTGTTATGCATAGTTTGATTTACAACATGTTGCTATTTATGATTGCCGTGTTATCAACATTTTCACTGACTTCAGTCGAGTCTGTTTAAGACAGAGGTTCTCAATTTGTTGTCCACGGACCGCTGCCGTCGGCCTGGTAGTCCATGAGCAAGGCCTAAGATTTGTGTAAAAAGACATGGACACTGTAGATAAAAAAAATTCATTTTAAAAATTGATCTTCATTACCAATTGGGAGGACATAGGGCAACTGCCAAAATTCGGATGTAAATGGTTGCTATTACTAATCTAATGAAATTGGCCAAAGGCTGATTCGTGACAACAACTTCTTCTTAATAGAGCTGTTTTTAGTTCGTTTACAAAAATTTCAGTGGTGGTCTGTGACAAGACAAAGCATTTATGATTATGAGTGGACCATGAGTCTCAAAAGGCTGAGAACCGCTGGTCTTAGAAGATCCTGGGATTGAAACTATTTCCTGTGACTTTTGTGTGATTATTATACTGGATATTGCTTTATTTGTAAATTAGCTTTTAACTTGTGACTATTACTTAATAGCTTTTGCTAATCATGTATTTTGTTGAGTAGGTTCATTTAAATATAAAATTCCATGATTTCGAGTGCCAGGTAGATAGAAGGTACATGTTTGTAGAACATTCTGCAGTAAACTCAGATTTTATGCCATAGTTGTTATAATTATTTCTTCTGAGAGAATATTCACAGATTCTGTCTACATCATTAGCAATACAAATAATTACAACACAATTAGATTGCAGAAAAGTTGCATTGCAGTTTAAATCTGGTCAGAAACTTTTTAATTGTAAAATAATATTTATTCAATGAAGAACAATTGCATGATACTGCAGCTATTGCTTGTTTAGTCTTTTCACTGTGTATTTAATCGTGTCACTCCCCACTTGACCCAATAGAAAACAAGCGTGCAAGAGAATGAGGAGGTCAGAATGATGGAGGAATTGGCAACTATAATACAGTCGGAAACCCTACATTCCGAAAACGTGCCTTTGAGGTTGGCATTTGATGAACATGCACGTGCTGTGCATGTACATGCATGAGAGTGCCACGTTCGAAGGCATCCAGCTATAAACTTTGCAGTCCATTGTTTAGTTTGCAATCAGCATCATTCTGTATAATCTTAAGATGTGTTTCATCTGTTGTCAGCATCAAGTAGTGAATCAAGTAGTCCTATAGTGTGTTCGCTATCATTAAAAATTTAAATGCAACTTATAATATAATCTGGCTTTCTTCAGAATGATCTAATTAGTTATTAAATTATGCCAAATAAGATCTAATGTCAGTGCCAAGCGCAAAATGCCTAAAGTTTGTTGCATGCAATGTTAGATTTTTTATACTGACAAAACATTTTCTAGAGTAATAATTTATTGATTCTGTATCTCTCTTAAATAAATGTTTAGATGTGTCTGTAATAAATAATAAATAATTTTATGTGTTGTGAATATTTGGTGTTGAGAAAAGTTCATTTGGACTGAATTGTATCCTTAGCTGCACACAACATTGAGATTAGCCTGATTCTTGTTGTGAAAAAATTGCTTGGGCTCTAAATGTATCCAGAACCTATTGATCAATGCAAATTGCTTCAATGTATACATCCAGATTCTAGCGTAGTGAATGCTTTCCATGTATCCTGCTTCTAATGAAGGAATTGCTTTACCCAGAGTCAAGTGAAACGAATCATTGTTTATCATTCCGTTACGTTTGTTGGAAAACAATAACCGGGATAAGAGAAAAATAAAGGGGGCATTGTGAATGGAGCATTAGTCGACAATGCCAGCGGGGCACTAGACGAGACATCTATCCGTGAGTGGTGCTCGCATGCCACAGGGCAATAAAGAATGTGATAAAGTAACTTAACGGCATTGCTACAGCGATGTTGAGAGATTGCTTTGCAGATGACTACAGGATTGATGTATGGTATTTTGCAGAGTATTATCAAGTACCAGTCTGAATGTAGGGGCATATAAACAATTGGAAAACATGACCTGTTTAAAGAACCTCAAAGAGTCGTTGCAAACAGTTTGACCAAAGATCCACAGCTACCGCACTGACAACATATCGTATTTTCATAGAATTAAAATGGAAATTAGCTGTAAATGTAGCATTGAGCCGATACACCAAAAAGTATAGAAAAAAAGAAGAAAGGTATTACTTGATGCTGGTCGGTAGTACTCTATAGTCTGTACGGTGCTAGGGCAATTCGGAGTCGGACAATTTGGAGCGCACAATTCGGAGTAATTGATTATGCTACCTGTCGATATGCCTCTTCCAATAAAACTAAGATATGAAAGACCATTCGTTACGGGCATATACACTGCCACCCGACTTGATTGACCGAAGGAGCTTTACTACCAGACTGCGGCAACTGATGTAAGGTCGAGGATGTCCACATTAAGCATAACCCCTTCGTATTAATACATTTGGAGGACCCTCATTTCCCATCTGCAGGCATCCTGAATGCATGACCCCAAGTAGTCGGTATATTGTTTCAACTTAGACAATAGACATACATGTAAATGTTCGAAATGAATGTAGTACCTGCCCCCATCGTCCAACCTTGTTCAGAAACTTTTATCATTTGTATCTTCCAATTTTACAAAACTGAAACACATTTCCAACAGTTAACAATCTTTGTTGCACTTTCTACAATTCAACTACGTTGCAAGGTCAACAATAAATAGCGCCATGACACATGCAGCCAATGCAAATGGAAAAATTACATGAAATTACTGTTGCATGATTAGTTTCAAAAGATGCAGTCATTGATACCAGCTCCCAATGCAGCTAGCTAGTGTATTCAGCTACCTCAAAATTGCATAAAGGTTAAGCGGCCGCAGCATAAAGTAGCAACATATAATAAAATCCCTCCAACTGCCGTCGATTTAAAACTACCAAAGAAACAGTAAAATGCCTTTAAAATCACAAACTACTGAGAAATTTCCCAACTTTTGAATACACACAGCTTTAGAGAGGACGCAGTACATTGGCTCAGTTATACTCTAAGCCAGTGGTTCTTAACCTTTTCAAGGGTGCCGAACCCCAAGAAGCATCCATGACCCCTCACTGAACCCTTCAAGTTTGAAGAATGATTTTCTGAGTAATGGAAACAAAAAGATCTAATTTTTTTATGAAAATGTTATGAAATATGAAGACATTCAATACAATGAATCACTAACGGTTAGCTAACTACTAAATTAAATGAAAGTTGAACTATACAAATAAAATAGCAAACTCACTTAAATCAACTGACCCTGAACATGCATAGGCTATATTCATAGGATCTCTGCCGAACCCCTGTCGGTGGCTCATCGAACCCCAGGGGTTCGGTCGAACACCGGTTAAGAACCACTGCTCTAAGCAAAAGTACGAATGTTTATGCTTTGCTGTTTTCTTAAAATAATTTCTTAAAATAATTCTTTGTTTCTATTACATCTAAATTTTTTGTTCGACTTCTTAAATTGACTGTGTAAATTATGGGCAAACTGATCGAAAAATAATCATAACTGAAATTACAGAAACATGGTTGCAAAAGAAGCAACGGAAACTAAAGCAAGTTATGCCAGCACAAATTTAAATCAGAAAACAGCAAAATTCTCAAACTGCTGAGACCAATCGCAAAGTCTGTGATTCGAAATGTGAAAATAAAAGTTTAAATTCTTACAGTAGGCCTATACTTAATATTACATAGGGTCGTCCAATAAGGGTGTATAAAACAAATGAACAACTTTAGACCATCATTATGTTTCCAATGTTTGTACTGAAATATCAAGTGTATGTACTTAACTAAGTGGAACTCTCCTTCCCTTATCCATAATTATGTTGGAGTACCCTTTTCTCCCTCTTTCAATGTCCACATCTTTACTGGACAACCCCATGACACTAAAGTTACAATTAAAAAGCATAATCAGTACACACTCAAACGTAGAAGCGAGTTAGATATAAATATATACCGGTGTGCAATTCAGTCCGCAACACTGAAATGAACGACTTCACTGTGCAGAAAATGAGCTATTTGTCCAGAATTCATGATCAACAAAAATTCTTAACATTAATCTGCCTATGCCAGATAATGAGACCTTGCCTAAAAAGAAACCCATGCCTCCGTAAGTTTCTTTGATGTCAAGCCAGAGAAACGAAAAGTTTCTACAAATTACATAATAAAAGTGTAAGCTTCGTTTAATGGACAGCTATATTTAACATAATCAAAGAAATTCTTTTGCATATCACATAAGGCAAAACTGTCTTCAATGCTTCACAATCAAAATCAGTGAATTAATAATTACAGCCACTTTTGGTAGAAACCTGATGTTGGTAGCACAAAGGGGCCAATTAATATTCCAGAGTCCGTTTGTCAAATTCAGGGACAAATCAATGGGCAGATACAGAGCAATGTGCAAGCTAATTTGGAACATCACTAACCAGTAATCTGAAAATCAATCCAAAAGAATGTGAAGTTTATTTTGAAGTCTCAATCTAAAAACGGACCAATCAGAAAGGGAAAAGTTGAGACAAATTAGAAAGGGAAAAGTTAAGTTGAAAGTCTCAACCCAAAAACAGAGCATTGAACTCAAACGAACCAGTAAGTAAAGTTCATTGCGTAGCCTAGTAGAGAAAATATTTAATTATCATAATTGTCCTGGATTTCTGATTTCAGACATTCTAGAAAGACATTAATAAATCTTCACATTAACAATATGTTTAATTTATCCAGGGGCTGGAAGTTTCAACCCTCCGCTCTTCTTCTCTCAACCTACACAGCAAAGTAACTGAATGTTGGGGTTCAAGTGCTAAGCCCACTCTAGTTGTCGTGAGCACATATTAAAAATATTCGATAATAACCCACATGTAGCTTTTGTAAAACACTGTTAGGGGCGCAACCAGAAGATTTAGTGGGTTGTGCTCACATTGCAAAGACAGAGGGTGCAAAGCCATGAGTTGGGTACTGACGGCACGGCGCCTATAATGACAAGGGATTCTCGCATAGTATATTTTGGCCAGGTTGAAGTGACTTCACAAATTCTGAAAAGCAGCTGAAATAATTCGCATATGAGCAGGACAATTTTTTACTCCTTTATCTTAATTTTTAAAGAGTTAAAATATGTTCTCGAGAGCATCGTAGTCTCCTCTGTGGGGTCTGGGCTGCAGAAGCCAATGCACTTCATGTAAGATATTGCACATTTATTCTTCCGTAAACTTCTCAGGTTTTGAAAATTTGTATAGGTCACCTTTTGGCCCAGCACCCTCTGATCGCGCCCCTGAACACTGGACTCACGCGAGCACATATACAGCAAGCACTATAAAGCTACAGCCCCAATACGTCTAGATGAATACAAAGCAATGTTCCATATGTCGCAGAAATGAAGATCAACTCAATTGTTCCACTAGCTTTTGTTCAGCAACTCACACAGCCATGATTCAAATAATGCAGATAGTTAACAAAAGCCGAGTCCATCAATAACTGCAGTGCATCGATAAGCAGCAAAGAGTAACAATCACCTGATTCTTACGAAACAACACAAGATGAACACAGCATGAACAGCCGTTGATCAAGATCGATCTGTTGATCGAACAGATAAATAACGGCCAAGTACGATCCACTAAATGAACAGAGCCGTATTTTGAGAACTTCTTTCATGGGTGTTCTCAATTGGACGAAGCCAGAAACTCTCAAATTTCATTCAATTTCATTATAACTTTTCGTTGAAAAAAGTAAAAGAATTCTTTTGAGGGATTGAACTCGTAAATATGTTGCTTAAATTTGCCCATGCAAATGATTAATCGAGCAATATCGATATAACATTTACACCTCTTATGAGCCTGAGCATCTCTGAGTAGCCCTTGAATGGAACTACACAGGTCCTCAATCACAATTTCATCAAGATGATCATCCGATATAAAAGTGGGCTGTAAAACACAATTTAGGCAACGACGATCAACCAATAAGTTTTTTCATCATTAATCAATTTCGTATTAATCAGTGTAAATTGTAAAAACCTACACCAACTTTACTGAGCTCAAGGTGGTTTGCCAATTGCACCACTAGCCCAGATTTGGACGACTGAAATACGATAGTACAGTTCGAAGAGTAAAAATCTTCTGCATACAGTCATTCAATCAGGAGGTGCAGAAAGCTGGGATTCCTGTGAATAAAATCTACAATGGGTATAATTGGATGATAGAAAATGAACAGCAGCCAATTCAGTCGAGGGGACTCACCATTAGAGGCAGAATGGGGGGGGGATTGAAAGCAAAAAGACCTAAACAGATACCAATCAGTGACCAATACAGAAATTATAAAATATATCGACAAAAGATTTTGCTGTCATAATATGATAAGCAGCTTTATCGCCTTCCTCCTCTTGGCCCTCATCGTCATGTCAGATGGTGTGCCAGATTTAGGGAGAAATGAAGGAAAGACAGACCCTATATCCTCACAGAAACACTTGTAAGGACAGTCAGATAGAAAGACACTTCTCTCCAACCTCGTCAATGCAAGCTTCAAACTGATTCTGCCAACAAACACTATCATCATCTGACACCCTATGGGAAAAATAAATTGCAAGTAATGATTATAGTATAGAAGACAAACGAATTACAGGTGTGTATGTTTTTTCAATTTAACGACAGCTAATGACAACAGAGGTCGTTGCCGTCGGAGCAAAAATTGGTCAAGCGTGTTTCAGCTTAAATTCACACAATCTGATTCCAGTTGATACAGTAGGCCTAATGGTTATTGCTGTTTATCGACTCTTATAAAAGAGGTTCTTGTTGGTGAACTCCTTCTTTCTGAAGGCTTGGAACTGGCAATACCACAATAACTATACCTCTGTGTTAGTGTATTGCTGTCTCTCTGACCGTCCTTCCGTCTGTCTGTGTCTATATAACTCCCTTAGCTTATACTCAACTGGTGTGTGGAGTCGGAGGGAGTGATCCAGGGCAGCATCGCTATCTCCGACTATCCTTCCAGATGAAAAGTCCCTTAGTCTGTATCATCTAATCGCACCATAGGGCTGTCTGT
>JAQFXW010004348.1:0-11131 GCA_034693945.1 Dendrobaena attemsi
TAGCTAGCTCTCACAGCTAAGGAAACTGCACTGGACGCTGCTTGTGGGACAGTCGATGATGATTGACATTTGATGGGCGTTGCAGATAAGTTGAAGTATGTGAAAGAACTCCCGCGTTTCAATCAGAATGCTGGTATGTAGGCCTAGGCCTACCTGAATGCGTGGTGTGACGAACCATTTCGTCCAAGAAACTCAAAATGCCGGTTGTTTTACACGAGTACGGTAAGCATTGGCACAGAAGTCGCGCGTGGGCAAGATCCAGTTTCATAGGGGTTATCGGCATGGGCGAAGGTTATCAGGGGCTAGGCCCCATAGAGAAGTTTTTTCCCCCATGCATACCCTACGAAGGTTGAGCCCACTCATTTGACAACTTTTTTGAGAGTTGAGGATTAATGAATTTTAGGAAGTGATGACTAAAAAACTCTTTTGGCAGTTGAGGAGGCCCCACGTGAGCGGAAACCAAACTACGCCCATGGTTATTGGCCCAGTTTAAACCTGTGTCGACAGCAGAATACGGTCATTTGGGAGAGATTTCACAGAACACTAGGCTTACGTATGACCAGAGAAGCATAATCAGAAGACATCTCTGATATAGGCTTAAGCACTCATCAGTCATAATACTTGGATTAATAGCCTGCTTATTTCCCAGACTTGTCATTTTTTGACAAGGTTAACTGATTGAAATTGCGCTTTGTGGTCATACCTGAAACTAACTTCTTGGTGATTGAGTTTTGCAGTTGGTGGACCTTGATTTTGGAACCTGCTCCCAGTAGATTTAGTCTGGTCCAGTTATCTATATTCTTAATAATGACTCTTGCAGAGGCACAACGTGACAATAGGTGTGTGGGGGGCAGAGTCATAACCAGAAACTGATTTGGGGGGTTTTGTCCAAATTTCTGATGACTTTTTAGTTCCAAAATTTTTGTCAGATTTCTTTTCAATTTCCCTTCCAAAATTTCTGATGACCTTTTATAGTCATTCGCCCAAATTTCAAGATTTTACCCCGGTAAATCATTTTTCCTGCATCTTTCGCATGTTGCATTTGCCTTATTTAAAAGAAACTCATTTTTCATCAAAAACTTCATCGGATTTTTTTTGGGGGGTGTTTAAATTTCTAAAATCTTGTACAAATATAATTTCACATTTAGATAAAAGTAAAGAAAATTCCTGTCAGGGGTTTGAACCCGTAAACAACTAAATACGCTTATGGCCTCGTGTGCATCTGTGAAAGAGAGCATTCAGAATTCGGTTAATTTCCAAATACTGGCTTTATATTCAGAAGTATAAATATCTCTTGATACTGAATGGTATGGTATCCTGTAAACAAAGGCAATTGGTGGTGAAGGAACTCACATGATCAATGCATGGAAAATGAGGAGGGTAGCCTAAATACTTTTACATGCTTAGTCAGTTGCTTGTCGTTTGATGCTCAACTTAATTAAGAGTAAACTCTTTGTATATCATATCCTGTGCAAGCTGCCTCTCCGTTTTATGAACTTCAGAATACTGATTTGATAACAGCCTGTTTTGGTAGACCACTGATTGATACCTTGTGCATTAGACATGACAGATATAGAAATTAACATGGCCATGACCTATTGTACATCAATAATATTTTTGCCATGGATAATTGATTAAAAATTCAAATACAAGTCTCGAAGGAACTCATTTAGAGCACTTGGCAATAAGCATGCCACGAAGTAAGCATATAGATTAGAAGTAATGACTGGAGGTATATCTCAAAAACTAGGTTCTGTAAATTTGCAATAAGACTGTATGGTGTGCAATGCTCTCAATATTTAAGTTGTCTGCTTCGAATGAGTTGGTGTTTTAGAACATGGTTGTTTTAATATATTTTAAATTCATGCCAAGTGTAGTTGCAATAGTTTCGTTATAAAATATGAATAACACTGAAGTTTGCAATTATTAAGTTTTGAGACAAACCAGATGTCATCTATGTTATAAACCAGTGGTAACCAGTGATTTAATACTAGAGTCCTCCCAAGGACTCAGCAGATTTTGGGGGGACTTGGGCTGTCAGGACTCGAACTTGGACTCTGACTCGAAACCATTGGATTCACATTTGATTTGACCTCAGAATCTTGATTTTGTCTTGCAACAGAAGTACGACTTACTTATGCATCCAAAAACGAGACATTCTACTGAAACAAAGTAATTAATGTCATGAGACATCTTAGTGCTTTTAAAAAGGATATCCTTGAAGCATGCTGTTTGAAAGTTGATTTTTAAAAAGCATTTTACCAAATTCTGGTAATTAAAATGATGGCTGAGGTGTTGAACCGAAAAATTTCCAAAGTACCTGAAGTTGTGCAACAATACAGTTTTGCTGTGTTGCTTCGATTTCTGAGCAGAACAGGCCACTACACTTTGTGGTACTTGCAATTTCAGTGGTTTGTTTCACAAGTGCACCATTTGAACTTTTATTTAGTAGTATTGGAGTTTGTGTGCGCTGATTGCACCCTCGTCGTACTCGATTTTCAAATTAAACCATTGTATTTGGTGTTTGAAAATATATAATTTGACCAACTTTTGCCTTGGACTGCTACTAGAACAGTTGTGGACTTGATTCGGACTCGATTTCTATATTCTTGGACTCTGCTTAGGTGTGGTCTCCTGCCATCTTAGGCCGCTCTAGGAAATATGGACTCTGCTTAGGTGTACTCGATTGCCTCACTGGTGTTCACCTGCCATTTCAGGCCTTAGGCCACTTAAGGAAAATTGAAGAAACTCAGGCTGTAAAAATGTGTTGTATGAAATATTATGATTGCTAATTTTCTAGCGATTACTATAGTGACTCTTCTAGTGTTTGCTAGGGCATACTTATTTACTGTTTATAAAACAGTGTATTTACAAAACAATTACAATCAACAATAAAAAGCTAAGCTAATACTAGCTTTTCATTGTCCTACTCAACTTGTGAGCAGGCTGATACTTCATACTGTTAAATAATGTTTCATCAAGAGTTTCATCAGTTGCAACACAAGTTCTTAACTGACTAAATTGAATTGAATTTTAAATTTGTAGTTAGCCTGTTTTTATATATTAATTTTAAAATGTTTTTTGTTGACAAAATCATTTCACATACTATTTTGAACTAAAAAAGCTGCAATTTTGCATGATACCATGTCGATCATCTGCCAGAAATCACAGACTACTCGAAACAGTTGTATGGCTGCTTAAGTTTGACACTTTTGTAAAATTAGTTCAATTGTCTTCTCTGATGGTCACGATGAAGCGTCTTCATTTCCTTCTTTCTGAAGTCGTGTCCCTTAGTTCTGCCAAATTCATTTCAGTTGATTCATGTATCTCATCCATCCATTTTTTCCTTGGTCGCCCTTGTTTTCTCCTTCCCTCTCCACAAGCCAACATCATTTTCTTTTCCAATCCATCTGATCACATAACATGTTGAGCTTACTGAAATTAAAACATTCGATTCTGATAAAAGCATATAAGACATCTTTACATAAACGTTTGAAGTTGTTTTAATCTCTTTATTTAATGCATTCAGGTCAACTAATGACAACCGCTCACTGGATACGCGACTTCGTCACGAAGCATCCCGATTACAAAGAGGACTCCGTCGTTTCGGACTCCATAAACTACGACCTCACACGCAAGTGCATGGACATAACGTACGGCCACTCCGAATGTCCAAAGTTACTGATCAAGTATAATACCAAAACAAAAGAAGGAATTCCAGATGCGATGCTAAAAAACGAAATCCATCTGGAAAATATGTCGGCCAAAAAAGTTGCGGCTACGGGAGTCGGAGATGGAAACAGACAGTGAAAAATTGGCCGCACGCTCGTGGGCAACGGTCTCGTCTTTCGTTGTTAAGTTTGATCATCTCGTTTTGATCGGATCTTCTGCGAACGTTTTGGAGAGCGAGTCTTGTGACACTGAGAAGACATGTGACGCTGTTTCGCACATGCCTGTACCGTTTGGATAGTATTTTAATCTGTTGTAGGCGTAATGTACGTTCTGCAGTTTCTAATTTGTTCTATATGACTTCTCCGCTCTTAAAGGTAATTTCGGTAGCAACGACTTTTGTATTGCTGCTGTTAACGTTGACTTAGATAAGCAGGAAGTAAATAAATTATGTATGTCATTGTTCATAGTGGTTTCGATGGCACGATCCTCGAGTCTAGGTACACAGTATAATGTTCTCAAGATGTGAAAAATGGTCCTGCCACATCATTATTGATAAAAGAACGCATTTTTGCTAGTGGTAGTGTAGTGGTGAATGTCGCCACCTTGCAACCGAAGAGTTGTGGGTTCGAATCCCACCCGCCACGTAAGGACCTTTAGCAAGTCCTTTACTCACAATTGCTCAAGAGCTTCGGTGTGTAAAACTCCGACACACCTACGGGCTGTAGTCAGGGGCTTCTATCCCTATACCAACTTACCAAGCGGGCGCAGGTGCGCCCAGTGGAAAACAGAGGGGAACATTTTGTAATGTATACTTTTCAGAAATAGGGTGAGAAGACTTGTCATATGGGATGGAAGAGTATTGTTGAGGGGTAGAAATGGAAAGTCATGAGTTTTGAGCCCGGCTGCTTGGGGGGGGGGGGGATAGAAGCCCCTGGCTGTAGTCGGGACCGCCTCCGAGTAGTAGTGGTCTGTAAGAGGCGGTACAGAAATACACAAATACAATACAATACTTTCCTGGGTTTCCTCCACAAAAGTTCATTCAATAAAACAGTAATTCCCGACTCAATTACGGCCAAAGCTGCATTTCAGCGCATGCGAAATTTTAATTTAGGGACTAGGCCTACTTACATGTAATTCACACTCTGACTGGCAGGCTTAACATTGATTGGATCCTAGCCTCATTTCGCAGTTAAACTTTCCACGTGTTCGGGCATTAGAGATTTATCTCAACTTCTTCGTTTAATTGAACATCCTACTTCTACTTTATTAGGTCCCTATTAGCGTGCTCATTAGGCCTAGTCAGTCCGCTTGGTGTTTTACAATAAACATTTTCGTCGAAAAATTTGGGAAAGGAGGTTGGTCACCAGCAGAAAGGAGGGTGCTTGAGCCCGGCTGCTTGGGGGATAGAAGCCACTGGATTCCTCTGATTCTCCCTCTAATAACGCTCGTCCTAAACGACACCCGCCTTAACTGCTGCTCTGTCCTCTGCCTTGACCTTCTGGAACTCGACCTCGGACCACCACGGACTTTTATTGACTACTCTCTTGACTCTACGCACGCTCGTAAATTAGCTGGTGACCAACGCTTAGCTTTACAGACCGCTTTAGAAGTGTCGAGTTTACGATTACGATATCTTTAAGTCGTTATTATAAGCCCTTATTTTGTTATTCTATTGGTAAGTAAGTAAGCTGGTTATAATACGTATAGGCTCTATTAATAATAAGAGGTCGTTGGATCAAAGATACTATAGTATCGTTAGCTGGATTAGGATATCTATAATTATAAACCCTACGAGATGCGATATATAAAATTAATGTTTAGGTACGAACATCAATAGACTAAATGAGAATACAAGGTATCATGCATGCATGCTATATTTAGGCCTAGGCCCTGTTAATTATTAACCTTATAAGAATGGTCTCACGTCGTATATCAACTATATCCTTTCGGTCCAGCTAAAGCTAACTTCGGGCAATGTGCGCACATGACGCGATGCTGATCTAGCTGAACCTAATAAAATATGGCCCTCATGGTTACCGCTCTGGATTTGGTAGCGAGAATAATAATGTTTGTAGTCAACTATAAATGTCAGCTCAACAGGCCAGTACAACCCACGCCACCCCACACCACAGCACACCCGATACACCCAACCACTGGGCTTTGCACAGATGCTAACGTTTTGCATCATAGTTGTAATATGCATGACCATTTCCGTAAAGCGCCATCTGACTGAATTAATCATGTAGATTCAAGTAAACGTGTAACTATTGAGATAAAGAATGATTTTTTGGGTAATAGAACAGTACGAAGTGCAGATTTTAAATCTGACGATGTTTTGGCTCGATTCCTGGTCTTATAATGGCTGCAGCAGACGCTGCCAGTTTCTTATATTGGCGCACCCATTATTAACCCGATGCACAATAGGAGCTATGGTTGTAAAAAAAACGAGCGATTTTTTCCGACGGCAACGGCCAATGTTGTCATAAGCTGTCGTTACACTGATGAAACACACCTATAGGCCTACTGGCCGGATTTAACAGACGTTATAGGCCTATATGATCACACGCGCAATCCGCTTAACACGTGCGTCAGGTTTTAGGCCTGTATAATTGTAGCTATGGTTTAAGACTAATAGCCTATCTCACCATAATTATTAACATCCCAGCACAGATTAATAAGCTTATTATATCTATGCATTATACTTTTGTTCTCTAAAGCTCAAGTTGGCCGAGCCCCTCAATACCTTTGCGACACGTTGCATAAACCTCCTTCTGCCCTCTCCCACTCCTCCAGACCGTTGCGTTCCTCTAATCGCATTGACTTCTTTGTCGAGGACTGCCTTGGCCCAGCAGCGGTCGTTCGCTGTTGTTGGACTATCCTTCTGGAACGGCCTTCCTCAAAGTCTTCGTGAGAAGCTTTCTGGCGAGTCTTCTTGTTCCTCCCTTAAATTGCTCAAGGCTTATCTCTTTCCTACGGACTGTCACGCTGGGAGCGCCTCTGAACAGCTCTGCTGAGAGAGGCGCTTCATAAATATCTCGAAATAGATAGATGCATCTCACTGACAACAGTTACTGCATTACGTCATGCCAAATGTATAATTCTAACATTCTAATCCAAAGACCTATATATATCCATAAAACATTACGTCATGCTACGCCGAGATTTTGCTATTTTTAACGCTATCTTCCCGCAAAACATGACGGTAAAGGTAATAGATAACTTTTTAATTATAAACAGAGTAAAACCACAGAATATATCAAGCGTAGGCCTAATTATTTTGTATTGCAACAAGGTTAAGCTTATTGTCAAAAATGGATATGCAACTTCAATCGATGAAAGGTAGATGATTTGAAACCGGCAAAGGTATCGAAGGAAGATGTCACAAAGAAAAACTTACCGAGTTAAACGTGAACAATTAATTTATTATATTGGCAATTATTGCCGGCAACTGCTGTAAGTGTGGACGGCCTAGGACAGGCCATGCAGTATAGAGTGGTCTGACTTAAGCGCTACCAGAGTCTAGGCCGATATACGTTAGTCAATTAGGCGTATGGCGATTTGATTGTGGTTGCCAGCAGTCTTGTTGTCAAGACCTGAAACCTCACGACAAAGACCTTGAACCTCAAGACCAAGACTTTTATTCTACAAGACCAAAGACCCTCAAGATCAAGACGTTTAGTCTCAAGACCATTCAAGACTTTCGAAATCACTCGTACATACACATGATAAAAAAATGTATGTGGGTATTTTTATTGAAGAGTAATACTATCATTTCTTTCTAATAAAGCAAAAACAGATTCCAGCAATCATTATTTCTCAAATTTGTCCTGTGAAATGCAGCTTAATTACTTCTGTTGCATTTTATAAACACCAAATCACTCAGCAATTTTTGACCAAAATATTCTGTGTGCGTGGCCTAATAAAAATCCCATCATGAGAAAAAACAACAGGTGCAGAAGTCGCTGGTACACAAAGATGCACAAGTCATGTTTTATTCCTCCCATAATTGGTTTCTCATTATAAGATTTGAAGACCTTGAATTCCCGGAACACTAAGACAAAAAATAGCAAGAACTAGAATAAGTCTGCAAAACCTAAAACTAATTAGAAGTTCAGAGAACTGCAAGTAATTACTGAATATTATACACACTTTTCATAGTGCTTTGAATAATAAGTAGGCTAATAATTATAATTACTGTTTTAATTGACTTTCAACAAGTCTTGGTCTTGAAAAATCAAGACCATTACTTTTTGCCTCAAGACCAAGATTTTTCAAATGAACTTGAGTGCAAGATTTCAAGACAGAGGACAAGAAGACTGGTTGCCAGATAAGCTACATATAGAGCTTAAAGTGTAAAAAATGATATGACTAGAGAGTCTTGGCTATTTTCTTGTGCTACAAGGCACATGGGCATGCAGAATGATGCAGGTATATTTTCTGATACATTCAGTTCAGGAGCGGAAAGTTTTTTTTAACAGAAAACCATGAAATCAAAAAAAACATTTTTTTCTATTTTTAAAATTATTTTTATTATTAATTTAATGCAGGGGTCGAAAAAAACAATTTTTTGGAAAAATGAAGTTGTTCTTTGTTGGTTTCAGATTTTCCGATTTCGGATGATGTTAAGAAAAAACTCCATCTCAGATTAATTCAGTTGAGATTTCAAAGTAATAAACACAAACTGATTCATAGCAGTTGTTTTTATTACAATAATAAGTCAAATCCTTGACTTTAGGCCATTGAATTAAATGTTAGCAACAATAATTCTAAAAATAGAAATAAAAGTATTTTTGGGATTTTCTGAATTTTCTAAAACAAAGAACACTTTTCCACTCCTCATTGAATGGCTTAAAATCTGCAGGCATGATGTGAATTTTAGCTACATATTATAAGCCAACAGATTAGTGGCCTAATCCCATATACACAGTGTGGGCCAAAAAAGTAAGCACTTTTGAGTTTTTTCTTAATATTTCAGTCAAAAGTAAGATTTTGAAATAACATTTTACAGACTAAAAGGCAATTCATATTTAAGTATAACTCCCAAATTTCACAAAAATATTCCACACAGAACAAAAGTTAGTCAACTTCTAGTGACGTCACCCACTGTTCTTTTGGTGCTTCAAATAATGTTTAAAAGTTTTTGATATTTTGTTCCCCAAAAGCATAAATTTTTAATGAAATTCTGCAGGCTCAAAGGTAGTTCACATAAACATATAACCAAATTTTATCAAAATATTTTAAAGTCAACAAAAGTTGCAGCACTTTTAGTGAGTGCACCTACTGACTGCATTCATTCTAATGATTCAACAAAGTGTAATGCATCAAATGTTAAAGTATTGCAACCAGTCTGACTGCAATGGGAAAAGTCCAACTCCTGTCACACTGAACACAATAATCCACCCGGTTATCGACACTGAAGCTGGGTAAGCGCTAAATTCTAGTAGGTCATGCATCTGTTTGGCTACTCTGTAATCTATGAGCATGGAAAAGAGCACTGGGTTTCACCCTTTCAACTACAATATATCCTATTCTTACAGTTAACCAGATGATTACAATTTTGCCCATTATCCCTAACCCTTTCCCTTTAACAGTGCAACAATACCACCTAATTTGAGAATTTAAACAAATCGTACATGTACATATTGATAGTTTTTGTGTTTCATCGGTAGATGCCTCACTACAGAAGTTACTAATTGCAAGTCATTAAATACTAAGTAAGGGAGTTCAGTTTACTCGTTCAGTAAACAGTATTTAACTTAAAACCACTTCAGAAGTGCTCCCGAATTGATAACACAAAACCATGCTAAAAAATGACGGTTTCAAATCCAAGAAGCTAATTACAGAACTTGATTTTAAAAATGCGACATTGTAACTGGTTTCAGAAACAATTATAATAATACAATTCAAGTTATCATTTCAATTACATTCTCCAGACACACTATCAATTGGCAAGAAACTTCCTTTTGATTGACTTTGGACAATGGCCCGTTCCTTCATGTTCCCTGGAACGATCAGTTGGCCATTACACAGAACAGATGGGTCTCAATCACAAAAACACTGCAAGACCACCTTCCCTAGCATGTTCTTGAACGTAATCCCTGAGTGCAACAAGAATTGTGACGATAGGTCAGGATCTTGTCGATCTTTAACGGTATGTAGAGTTCTTAAAAGAGCGTATTTCTGGTTTCTTGATTGGTATGTTGAGATCGAAAGTACCTTGATCAACGACAAGTAAACACGATGGGAACGCTTCTGCCCAACGTATTTCTGAAGGACGACGAATAGGCCTACACATGTCATATTGCTGGACTTTGCATGTGTGCCTGGATTGTCGTGGAGGTTCCGTCGTAAATGTCCAGCGTAGGTCGAATAGCGTTGAAGCTGATATCTGACATCATCTTTGGTTTAGATCGAACCAGATACGCACGCATTTGAAGCACAGTGATAATGCGTCTCATATCTGCACGATGTTTTGTATCATGATCGAACATTTCTAATTGTGGTAAGTCATCGAGCTGGCTGCCAAACTGGAATGGATTTGAAATGTAGTGTTCCACCCCGCTCGCTCCATGCCTGGTGGTAATGTTGGATCATTGCGATAAGTACAGTTCCAAAACCATTTCTTGCTCTGTCTGTTACATAAGTAACCCCAAATGACTGACGAGGTGGCGGCTGAAACAAAGGGACTTTGGTTCCAGTATCAACGTCATGCTGAATCATGTTAGTGATTTGTTCATTCAGTCCCAGGTTCATTGCAATAATTGGATTGTTCAGATTATAGTCGAGATGTAGGTTCTTCGACTTCGTTTGTCAGCTCATCGGTTACCGATTGGTTTTGCGGAATGTTCCTAGCAGCGATAATGACTATAGTGAGTTGTTTACACTTGTAAATGAGGACAGTGCCATTGGAGTCATCTGCAAATAGAACAAATTCAAACAGTTTAGAAGAGCTAGTGAGGTCATTAATATAAATTAAGAATAGGAGTGGTCCAGGAATGGAACCCTGTGGTACTCCAAATAAAATGGGCAGAAAGGTAGAAAAAATACTATTACACTTAACCTAATAAAAAATACCATTAAACTTAACTTAATAAAAAGTACTGATTTAAATTTAACAAAAATTACCTCCAGAAAATGAAACTAGAACGAAGATTGTACCACAGTATAAATAATTATTATAATTGTAATTATATATACTGTGATTGTACTTACACAAAATTACCTCCTTGCTAATATGGCGCTAGAGAAATCACAGCGGAAATGCACATCAACAACCCAATGGCGGTGGCTATGAATTTCTCTTGAGTTTGACACTGTAACAATTCTGGAAAAATCTTGAAGATTATGATATGGCTGAGGATGACGCTGATAGTGGTTTGTTCGTTGCAGGATGTCTGTGGTGATGAGGCGAGTCAAGGAATAGGTGTCGTCGTAGTTGTGCTGAGGCTGCAGAAAGCCA
>JAQFXW010004349.1:0-11131 GCA_034693945.1 Dendrobaena attemsi
CTACCTTTCTCACTGCAAGTGTTTCTACATCTTTCTCTCATCTCAAAACCTATCTCTTCTCTCGGGGTTTTCGCACTTGGAGCACTTCTGAAGGGCAAATACAATACAATACAATACAATAAACTTCAATCTGGAGCCTGTGTTTAGCGGGATCTTTCAACCCTTTAGGGTCTCCAGTCTTGCAATCTGTGCAATGATATTGACAGTTTCTTTGGATAAACTTGAATCTGGTTTCAAAATAAACTACTTTGATTGATTGATTGATTAATTGGCAGAGACACTGAAAAGAAACTGACTAACGAACCTTTCATCCGATGAACACGAATGCCTCGAGCAAGGATTCGGTGACAAACAGGAACCAGTACGAATGACGGTCGCATTCAGTCCAGCGCATCTGACAATTCATTATGAATACGACCATCATTACCATTCAAACAGCAACATATAATTCTTTGAAACAACTACACAAAAGTAACATAACAACATATCACATCCACTCACACACGATTATCATCGTTCAACATGGTTCTGTCAATGTTCAATGTTCAGCAGATTCTTTCAACCTGCCTAAATCATTTATCCCAAATGTTCAGAAAAATTGGTTCTGTTAAATGGTGCATCTTCAGTTATACATAGCTGTGCATGTGGGACAAAATAATCTCTTTCTGTTAAAGTCTATTTTAAAGATCTATACAATTATTGTACGCAGAGAATGGAAAATTGACACTTGCAAAAACAGACCCTACTAATTTACTTACCGGTATTTAACTTTAGCTTTATGTAATAAGGTACAAAGCAAATGCTTATCGAGCATGTGTTTCATCAGTTTAACGACAGCTTATGACAATAGTGGCCGTTGCTATCGGGTAAAAAGATTTTTACGCGTATTTAAGCTTAGCTCCGGAACACTACAAAAGAAATGTTACTGAAAAGACAATCGACAGTAGCGACGTAGAATTTTTCGGCACAATAAGTGTTCTATAAATGTAACCAATCAAAATTCCTTCCAGTGTAAAAGCTAAACTCACCTGGCAAGGCAAAAACTTGGGTAAGTGCGACCATTGCTGCCACAGACAGGCTGATAGTCAACGAGACAACCACACGGCAAAACTAGATACAGAATTCAAGAAGAAAAACTATGTAGCATTTAAAAGATTACGAGTCTAATTAAATAACACATTGTTCATTGACACAATAATGTCTTGTTATGCACTAAAGTGGTGTTACATAATTTATTGAAAATTATATTGCAACAAACACAGAAAGTGCTGGCATTAGAATCATAGCCAGGAATTTCATGATCAATCTGTTCTGCGACATGGCATGAAACTTAATCGTAATTATGACCTCAAGATTTCCACAGCATCTAAAAGAGTGAAAGTTGTGGGAGTCAGCTTGTTCACAGTCATTTAAGCAAAACAAATGATCGGCGGGTAAACTGGGCACAAAAGGGATACAGGTTAAGGGTCAAATAGTTCAGGTTGGCAATCAAACTCATTTGGACAGTATTAGAGTTGAGAAAGCGTCGGAAATAAGGCGAAGAGGAGAAATTGGGAAATGATTTCTGAAAGAGTTGGCTTTGCAGTTTTGAAAGGAGGACCTGTGGAGAGACATAAAAAGATGAGGTTTTGGTGCATTCACACGATGGATCAGATATTTGATTTAAATTCAACAGGAGTTAATTCGTGATGGATGGAATAGTTATGGCTTTGAGGCAATTTAGAAACTTTAATGATACGGTGACAGAAGGGCAGAGAAGTGTTAATACAGAATAGAAGATAGATCAACCAACCAGATTAAATTTTGAATGAGCGAAGTTGGTTGATCCATAGACAACACAGACGGTGTTTGGAGGGCTAAGTGGATTGAATTGTCTTGAATGATACGTGTAACAATATTTTTAAGCATTTGTGCATGCCTCATTATTAGTGGGGCGACGTAGTGTAGTGGTGAAGGTCGCCGCCTTGCAACCGTAGGGTAGCAGTTTCGAATCCCACCCGCCGCGTAAGGACCTTGAGCAAGTTCTTCACTCACAATTGCTCATTGCGCTTCGACGTGTAAACTCCGACACACCTCCGGGCTGTAGTCGGGACCGCCTCTGAGTAGTAGGAGACTTGAAGGGGCGGTATAGAAATGTGTGAATAAATAAAATAAATAGAAATAAAATAAATTATGAATCCTGTCTGTCTCTGTCTGTCTGTCTGTCTGTCTGTCTGTCTGTCTGTTTTTTTCTGTATTTGCGACTTATAGAGGTCTTTGTTGTCTTTCTCATATATATCTGTAGATGATGATTCGTCTGTTTCTCTGGTTTTGTCTGATTTTCTGATTGCTATCAATTGATTGGTAGAGAGTTGCAGAGGTTGGACTGCAACACAAAGTCACCGATCTTGGCTCATTTCTCGCAGATCTTGGCCGGACTAGCAACAGTCAGAGCGTACAGGTGAGTGAGAGGAGCACTGTTGAGCGTCATGTGACTCAGAATGCCTTAGGCTGTTACTCATTGCAGCTCTGCTACTACTGAACACTTTCAGGTTTCATCTGACTTATCTCTGGCGACTTCCATCTTGTGAACAAGACTTTCACTCACAGTTGCTCATGGCGCTTCGGCGTTCAAACTCTGACACACCTCTGGACTGTAGGTGGGACTGCCTCCGAGTAGTAGGAGACTTGAAAAGGCGGTACAGAAATATATGAATGAAATAAATATGATCTAACTTGATTATGATGGAACTTTGCAGTGATCTAGCAAATGCAACGGAGACTTCTCTCTCTCTCATCCTATGGACTGTATCGCTAATTTGTCTGTGAATTCGGTGTTTAAGGTGCGAGAGGAGATTCCAGTTGGAGAATTTTGCGAAGGTCGATGTCAATAACGTCGCCTTCTTGTTCTTCAACACATGTCATCTCTGGCTCGGACTCAGATTGGTCAGTCTCATATGCATCGTTCACGATCTGTATCGTCACTTAGAACAATTTGATAATTATTTATTAATCAGCTTCTGAGGGTTTTTGCCATCAATGTAGAACTGTCTTATGATGGGGAAGCAGTGAGATCGGTTGTTCGTCTAAAAGCATCTTTAGTAGTTGTCATATTGATATTAATCATCAGTTATTGACATTCAAACAGATGCAAGAATTATGATTAGATCAGATTATCACAAGTTACAATAGCAGGATTCGAATCCAGTTGTCTGAAACTGGCAGCCACTCACCTGAACTACTGTGGCAGTTATTATTCTGTTAATGTGGTCTGACCAGGGGCGTATTTAGGGGGGTTTTACGAGTTCAACCCCCCAACCCCCCCGAAATAATTTTTGTCCATGTAATTTTTTAATTTTGTTAGGTAAATCCCCCCGAAATGTTGATTACAACCCTAACCCTCCTAACCCTAACCCAAAAATCCGAGAAATAGACCCGAAATCTGTGAAATTGTGGTGAATGACTAAAAAAAAGGTCATCAGCTTTTTTGGCGACTTGGAGAGCAAAAATGTCTAAATAACCCTCCCGCAAATCAGTTTCTGGCTACGCCTCTGGGTCTTACTGATGTTTGCTATTTACTTAACGAAACACACACAACGGTAGCAGCCCCCGATTCCTCACCCCCCAACGTCTGTTTGATGTGATGCAAAGTTGAGAGCTTTCTTGGTTCGTTGTTGTTTAGGACTATCTGGGAAGTCTTCTCGTCTTGGCTGCCTCCGTATCAGCGATCACGACTTGTCTGATGGGCGCCATTGATGCATCGACAGCCGGGCTTGTCATGTCATACGCCATCATGGTAGGGTCTTCTATAGTGCTCCTTCAAGTCTCCTACTACTCAGAGGCGATTGCGACTACAGCCCGGAGGTGTGTCGGAGTTTACACGCCGGAGCGCCACGAGTGACGTATTTAGGTTTTTTTGGGGGTTTTACGTGTTCAACAACCCCACTCCCCCGAAATGATTTTTGCCCTTGTATTTTTTATGTAAACCCCCCCGGAGACCATCCGAAAATCTAAGAAATCGTGGTGAATGAATAAAAAAAATATGAAAAAGTCATCAATATTTTTGTCGGAGACCCTCTGGTCTCAGCGGATGATACATTTGTGTTTTGTGATCCGTGTTTTATTCCTCCGATGTTAGTTTCTTCTTCTTCTCTTCTAGATCTGTTCTCTGCTCAACTGGACGATGCGCAATTTCACAGAAATGGAAGTCTACTTTGGTTCAGTGGAGCGAGTCATTCAGTACGGAGCGATCGAAGCGGAACCGTATGAGAAGAGTCGAGGTAATTGAAGCGAAACAGTCTACCGTTGCTCATAGAATGACTTCTCTTCTCTGCATTCTTGTAGAAATCTATGTCAACAATCGGTTGAGATTCCTAAAGGTCGCAATCTAATCGGTCGTTCAGACTCTGAGGCGTTCAATGACTTTATTTCAGTTTAGATTTGGAACACAATTTGACGGTTGCTTCTTCTACACATACTTGATAGCAGTTAGCACGCTGGAATGTCAAGCGATAGGTCAGCATTTCAAATCCCAGTATTTAAAGCAGAACTTTGTTTTGAGATTTCTGCTCCACATGGATTTTTTTCACACGATCAGTTGATGCCACAATTAGCTAACGAAGAAAGGTGACAAGAGAATGCTCAAAAGAATAATTCGTTAACATTTGACAGAATAATGTCCATTGGCATTTGTGAATTGATTTGCATTTGTTTATTAAAGTCCTTTGTTCTGTGCGTGATGTGCATTTGTTGATCTGTGTGCTAAGGACCTGCGCCTCCGTCTGATTGGCCGTCCGAAGGTGAGATCGAATTTCAGTCGGTCAGTCTTCAGTACAGCGCAGAACTCGATCCAGTCGTACGAAACTTCTCGCTGCTCATTAAACCCGGCAAAAAGGTTGATCACATTTCTAAGTTTCAAATGTTTCTTCTTCCATTTGCCATCATTTTGCCTTCAGTAACGATTTTACTTCTAATTTTGACTATGGATACAAAGTTGGATTCGATCTTTATTTTTATAAATTTATTTACGCATTCTATACTGCCCCTTCAAGTCCACTTCTACTCAGAGGCGGTCCTGACTACAGCCCGAGGGAGGTAAGAGTTTTCACGCCGAAGCGCCACGAGCAACTGTAGGCGAAGGATTTGCTGAAGGTCCCAGCACGGTGGCTCGGTTCCGAATCGAACCCGCGAACTTTCGGACGCAAGGCATCAATTATCCCATTGCTCCACACACGCCCCATGTGCTAGCTCGATATGTTAAATCTCTGAGTGTCGGCAGACATCGGGTTCATACTCGGTACCATGCAAACACACGGCCGATGCGATCTATTGCTTTCTCTGATTTGGCGTTTCTTCTTTGTGTTCTGTAATAATGAACATTAGTTCTATTGTAAGTACTTTTGAAAATGCAGTATCTTAGAGTGTTACACGTGAATCTTAGGTCTCAAATTTCTTTGTGAGAATTGTCTTAATGGAATAAATAGGATGAAGTGATTCTTTCGGTTTGTCAATGACTCGACTGACTTCTCGATATTGTGACCTGATTATTCTATTTTTATTTGTGTATCATTCTGCTTTAGAAGCTGCTAATGGCAATTTCAATGAAGATTGTCTGTAGCGTGTCATTCCGTCCTTTTCCAGGTCGGAATCTGTGGCAGAACTGGAAGCGGAAAGTCGTCGCTGACGCTGAGCATGTTCCGTATGGTTAACATCTGCGACGGACGAATCCTTTTGGACGGAATCGATATCTGTGACGTTCCGCTTCAATTACTACGATCTAAACTGTCGATTATTCCGCAGGATCCGGTTCTATTCTCAGGAACCGTCAGGTCATTCAGTCATTTACCAATTCATTGGTCGTTCAGTCATTTATCAATTGACCGGGCGTTCAGTCATTTAAAAATTCACTGGTCGTTCAGTCATTTAAAAATTCACTGGTCATTCAGTCATTTACCAATTCATTGGTCGTTCAGTCATTTATCAATTCACCGGTCGTTCAGTCATTTATCAATTCACCGGTCGTTCAGTCATTTATCAATTCACCGGTCGTTCAGTCATTTATCAATCAGCTAAAATTTATATAGCGCCCCTTCAAGATCTGTACTCAGAGGTGCTCTCGACCCAGCAGGCTAAGCAAAAGTAAGTAGACTTTAGTAACGCAAAGTAAGGAGTAGTAAGTAAGTAAGTAAGTAAGTAAGTATGTACTTTATTTAGACCTCCTGCAAACGCTCTGTGGGAACATAACATCAGATATGATAACAAGACACAGAATATGCAAAATAATAATCAAAATGTTTAAATGTACAATTAGGGAAAAGAGAATAGGGGGTAAACAATAGTCATTTATATAGCATTCGTGTTATAAAACCCTTCCAGGTATGTGTAGGGGACGCTCGTGGGAGGCACCATAGAAAGCGTGCTGGGGCCAACCACGGAGAAGAAGGGTCGCTGTTGCATTCATTTCCTCCTTGACTGTATTGCTGTCGTTCTATTCTCCTTCATGTGGATGTCTTATTCCATTTCATTTCTGTATCCCTGTTGTAATGGTCTGTTTGTTTTAATGCTCTCATTTGTTTGAATATTCTGACTTTCTCATTGTGCAGTCTTTATTTTAACATTATGACTTATGTAGTCATCAGCTTTAATGTGTTCTTACTTATACATTTTCATCACTGTTAACGTGTTCTGACTTATTTATTTATTTCTATTTATTTTGTCCCACTATGCTTCACATGTGTAGTATGTGGGGGGCTTTCTCTTTCCCCTTCATTGCATCATTCATTCTCTGCTTCTTCTAGGTTCAACCTCGATCCATTGAAGACAAAAACTGATGCAGAGATTTGGGACGTTCTCAAGATCGCTCAGCTGCTCGATCTTGTCGTAAAACTGCCTGAACAACTTGGTCAGTCATTTGAATTTGTTTGAATATAAAGATTAAAGGAATTTTTAAAAGTGAACTTCGCATTTGAAAGGCAAAGGAAATGCGTTAAAATGTTGGTATCGACTATTGACAAAGTCTGAAAAGTAGAAAAATGTGGTGAATGACAAAAGAGGGTCAACCAGTTTTTATGGCATAAATAGGAAAGAAATTTCGAAATTTGGGCGAATGACTAAAGAAAAAGGTCATCTGCTTTTTGGGGGTGAAAACCAATTGGTGGTCCCCGACGCCGGTGAAAACTTTCTAAGTGGTCCTTGAGTCCCAAAAGGTTGAGAACGACTGCTCCAAGGCACCAAACGGTGTGATATGATCGTATCTGATAGATGATAGGAAATACATTGAAGAAGTATTCTACACAACACTTGAAGCAGCGAGATCAGCCTTAAAACAGGGCCTTCACAGTTGTTGGCCCGGTTACGTGGAACAGTCTTCCACTTGGCCTTCGTTCGCTACTTCTTGTCAATCCACTGCAGTTCTATAAATCTCTTAAGTCTTTTTATTTTGGTCGTGGCTGGGCTGGGAGCGCCTCTGAGTAGTTTCTTGAAGAGGCGCTATATAAAAGTCCAGAATGAATGAATGAAACTTATCAAAAGCGTAGCAGGCCTGTAAGTATATAAAGTTTGCGTGTAGGCCTATCGATGCGTGCATAAATGTACGTATGTAGCCTAACTATGTGTGTTTGTAGGCCTACGTGTTTGTATATGTATACGTATGTATGTATGTATGTAGGTATGTATATCTTTTATATACGTATAAATGCACGTATGTATACATGTATGTATGAATGTATTACATATGTATGTATTACGTATATATGTATATTATGTATGTATGGTTTAGGCCATTTTAGGTTGATCCCTTTGTTCCTTTGGTTTGCATAGATTATTTTAGCTTTTTGATGTTCTCTGCTTTGGAGCAATAAAAAGTTATGTGGTTATGTGCGGTTATGTTAATGGCTATGGTTATGTATAATTATATGTATTTATGCATTCATGTGTGTATTATTATAATAACGTATGTATGTTTGTACATGTGGGCTGAAGTACGCCTATGTACTTTTGTATGTACCACATCACTACTTACGTACAGTGGCGGATCCAGGATTTCTTATTTCTTGCCTGGGGGGAGCAAGAGTCAACTCTGAAAGGCGCCTCGTTTTAGCTAAAACGAAACTGGTAATTAGGCCCTAACTCTAAATTTCTGTGCGTACTTGAAATAATGTCCTATGGTAGTCGAATACTACAAACTATCCTATAATAAAATTGGTGAAGTGACGAAATTTTTGAAACAGTCTGTTTTGGAGAATAATATGAAACATTTGCAGACATAGAATCTACGCTAGCTTTTACAATCACGAAATTGGAAGCATCAGCACACCAATAGAATAATTGCCCGTGGATGGCATTAGACATCCCCCCCTATATTCTATAGGTAAATTCGCCACTGTGTAAGTATAATGGCGCCATATACCATTTTCTCGGCTTTGTAACGTCCATGTTTGACATCGTGTATAATTCTGATGCTTGCCATTCTTTTCCGTTGCTTCAAATCGCCGCCAGAGACGATGCAGCTGATGCCTGGCAAAAACTCCGTCTGTGGCTTTCAAACGATCGCTTCCTTAACTTAAACACGATGCGGCTGTAAAATATTTACGACGTGGAAAATCCTTCTTGTCGTAAAAAAGAACGTGTCTCCGAACGTTAAGCACAGCGTGTCTTTCGGTTAATTGCCAATGGGTGGAGGGAGGGATTGAAAATATGGACTCGTTACGTCATAAATTCGGACGAAGTGGAGTAATGAGGAAAATCCCTTTCCAGATTTGCCTAAACCGATTGCTAGCGATCTGGCTTTTACGACAGAGACAATAGAGCATAGAGACAGATTGTGCGCCATCTTTATTGTCCAGCATATAGCAGCCTATCCAGCATCCATGTATTGTATAATGTGTGGAATTAAATGTCGTTTCATCCTTTCTTATCTTCCATCTCTCCTTCTCTCTTTCTTATCAGAACCACTGCCTACACTTAGGCCATTTAGGCCACTTTTAGGCCATTAGTTAAATCGAACCCGCTGTTAAGCCGACCTGCGTGTCGTGCTATGCGGGCCGTATTTCGTATAACCTGTCTGTAATCATACTGCGTTCTTGTCAATATGAATTTCAATAAACGAATATATATTAAGAAACATATGGGTCATTTGACTCATTTTATTAGCAAAAACTTTGAAACTGTTTGAACCATCAAAAAGCAGTCGACGACGTCAATAAAGTTGAATAACTTCAAATTTGTTCTAGGCTAAATATTTTGGCGAGATTTGGTAATTATACACAAATATGAATTGCCTTTCAGACTGAAAATGTTATTTGAAGATTTTTACTTTTGACGAAATTATTGGCAAGAAATGTACGGTGGTCACTTTTTGGCTCACCCTGTAGACTGAGTGGTGGTAGGCCTATGTTCGACACAGCTGATCTGTGCACAAACTGCACATGAAGAAATTATAGCCAACATGCAGATTTATTTTTTATTTATTTACATGTAGGCCTATGTAAATAAAAATAAATGTGCATGTTAAATATCAATGAATCTATTCCTATTATATGAGGGCTACTCACAATTCTAAGGTGCAAAAAGTTCAGAGAACACGAATGCAGTATGCATGGTGTCCATATACAATTAGGCTATGCAAAAAAACGCAGGCCTAATGCTGCTTTAATATGTTGGCCTAGGCCTAACGGTAAGGGGTGCAACCAGCAGATTTAGAGGCCGGGGGTGCTCATATCGAAGCCTATAATATATAGCCTATTGACCAGTGTGTAATCTAGTTCCTCTCGTCTCGGGGGGGGGACCCGAAAGTTGAGAGGGGACGAATAGTAGCCTGATTTTCGAAATTTTCCTACATGAATCTCCCAAAATAACTGATGACCTGTTCTTCAAATTTTGGAGAAAATTTCATACGCAACTCCAAATATGTCTTGTGTGACCCTAAATCCTCAGTTTTTCTGGGGGATTGCTGATCCTTGGGGACTTCGAACCCCCCCACGCTGGTCTAGATTAGGGGTTCTTTCATAGCATATTCTGAGGCAATGCCAACTGTGAATTGCTTTGTCTAAATACTGGAAATAATGTGTTTGCGCAAAAGAAAATGTGACCATTTTTTCCTTATATATTTTGAAGAGTTGAAATTTTTTCTTGGGAGTGTCGTAGTCTCCTCTGCAGAGCCTGGTAATAAGCCGACGCATTTCATATAATTTGGATTGCTTCACCAGAAGCTGTTTGTTTGAAAAGTCTAGCGCTATAGAATATATAGGTCGTTGCGTATAATAGCTTGTTTTATTCTACGGTATTTGCTAACATCTATGTTGTCCCCGGGAGCGAGCGGTAACGTAGGAATTCCATCAAGTAAAAAGGAATTAAATATTAAAAAATAAATTTTATATAAATGCTGGTTTGGAATAATGAGCGCGATCAACTATAGCAGGACTAAATTGTCTGATAAACAAACTCGTAGGGTGAAAAGTTGTGTCAGCGAACCCCTGCGGTTAAACACTTTGACTTCATCCAGGTAAGCTACCGTACCTTAAATTCGAATGCCGTCTCTGCATCTCTATTCTTATTTTTATATTTTATATGCAAAATACAGTGTAAGAATTGCTGGAGGGTTGAGGGGGTTGGACCCCCCCCCAGTTATTTTTACGACCCCCACAGTTAAGTCTTCAATGCACACCCCAGGGGGGTCGGTTCCAACCCCCCCAGTTGTGCTGGCGTCCTTGGGTATCATTATCCTCAGACATATCGAGGACGTCTATAACCTAGCATTCCTTACAGTAACACGATAACGGGAGAGAGTATGCCCTACCAAGCAGAAATCTATAGGCTTAGTGCCTCGCTCTACTCACTCGCTAACTGCCTGCCAGTTCATCTGGCAGTCTAGCTTACATGGACAGGCAGATGTTGGGCACATCGTATCTACACGTAACTCTAATGGCAATGATGCTATGAAAGTAACCGACATAATCAATTGACCGATCAACCTTTGGACACTAATGGCTATTATGCCTACTGACCGAGGAAGGCGTGATAACATGGATGGGCAGGATACAGCTGGCCCAGTGGTGCTCACTTTTCAGAGACGTCCAGGCATGACCGAGGACTGATGAGAAACAGATGCATGATGGAAGAGACAGGGAGGAGGAAGGCTTGGCCGGGGCATTTG
>JAQFXW010004350.1:0-11130 GCA_034693945.1 Dendrobaena attemsi
CCATTTGACTTGGACTCCAAATTTTGCGGTGCGATGAGTCCATGACTCCAAGATTTCAGGCCTTAACGGAATCACTGGTGGTCTATATAGTTGCATACCGTGGTTACGAAAGTGGTTATGCCAATCCTTTGTGCGCGAATGTGAAAATGGTTAGGAAAGTTGCATATTCCGATAGAGCATATCACGCCTATTTTCCGAAACAATATGAGGCATGCAGTACTGTAGGCTAACTCTGATCTAGTTATTATTGTCGCTCTCTTCCAACCGTTGTAGGCTACATGTACCTTCCGTCACTCCCCAACTGCTGTGTAAACTCACAGTTTAAGTCAAAATGTAAAAACTCATCCATGAGCGTCCGTACGGGGCGCAAGGCGTCGCCTCGATGATCTGCACCCTCTGCATTTTGAACATAATTATTCTCCATTCACAAAATAACATCCTGAAACACTCAGCTATTCCAGGTAATTAAGTAGCATTGCACGGAACAGCTGTCAAAATTAGACCCTAAAATAGAAAGAACTGATAGTTAAAAGAGCACGACCTTCAAAGCCATTGCAGATCTGTGTAAAATGGAAAAAATGTTTATTCGGTTTTAAAAAGACAGCGATCATAATAATTATTATCAGAATGACTTATATTTCTCGTGCCAAGAAATTAAATTTTCGCTCCCCCTACAAACATTTCTGTGGACGCCCATGAACTTATCCATTCTCATTGCATTGGAATGGAGATAGTTGTCCGGGGATTATTTGTACGGGGTGGGGGTGGGGGGAATTGTTCGGGGGTAGTTGTCCGGGGGTAATTGTCTCCAGGGGTAATTGTCCGGGGGGTAATTGTCCGGGGGTAATTGTCCGGAAGGTAATAGTCCAGGGAGTAGTTTTCCGGATCCCGATTTTGGTGCTTCAACTAACATTTAGTCAAACAGTTTTTGATGTTTTGTTCCGGCAAAAGTATGAATCTTTTAGTAAAATTGTGCAGCCTCAAAGCTCGTTAACGTTTACTTATAGCCACCAAATTTTATCGAAATATTTCGAAAGTAATAAAAGTTATAACACTTTTAGTGAGTCCACCTATTGTATTCTGATGATTAAAAAAGTGTAATGCAACAAATGTTTCAAGAAAAGTGCTGTAACTTTTGTTGCGTTTGAAATACTTTGATAAAATTTGGTGGTTATATGTAAATACGAATTGCCTCTAAGCCTATAAGATTTCACTGAAAGATTTTCACTTTAGGCAGGAATATTAGCAAACAACCTCTTAACGTTTTTGAAGAATCAAGGAACAGTGGGTAACGTCACTAAAAGTTAAATAACAGTTTGTTCCGTGCGAAATATTTTGGTGAAATTTTGAGGTATGAATTGCCTTTCAGCGTGTAGAAATTGTATTTTAGAATTCGTATTTTTGACCGACATATAAGAAAATAAACGTAGTATTCTCACTTTTTGGGCCACCCTGTATTATATACTATTATAGGAATGAATTAAACTTGTCTTGCTAAAGAGCTGTACAGCTGTTTGTATTGCAAAACTTGTAAGCCTGTAATAATAAATTGTAAGTATAGCTGAGAGCTTAGAATTTAGGATTTTAGGATATGATAACGGGGAGGTCGACTTAAAGAGATATTCCTTCCACTTTATTCCACTGGCAGTGGAAGGAATATCTCTTTAAGCCGAACTACAAGTTCATATCCTAATTCTAAGCTTAGGCCTACTATATAGCTGAACTAATTATGTAACATTTTCAGACTTCTGTGTATATAACTTCAAAAAGGACATGCAAAATAGGCCTAATAACGGAAATGTGTAATGTGTGTGAATAGACCAACATTTTGAAACAGAACATAATTATGTAATGAACTCACTTTGAAGCCATTCTTATGTTCGTCGTCTGGTTAATATTATGCTAGAGGAAGTAGAGACGTCGCGTGATCAGTGATGGTCGAACGAAAGAAGAAGTCTTGGAGTCGACTCCAAAGCCGTCGCCCAGGCATAATATATATATATATATATATATATATATATATATATATAATACATAATAAGCCTACACGTGTATAATTATATATGTATATATATATATGCTTAAACTAGGTCAACGCATCGAAATGTTGGCCTACAGGCCTGCTGTAATAGGCTACACTACAGCAGTAGGCTATTACCGTGTGCAATGAATAAAATATCTGGGCGTGATGATTAATCATGGGAAATCCTTTAGGTTTAACACAGAAACGGTGAGACGGTCGTTCTTCTCTGCCTGTAACTGCATTTATGCAAGTGCCAAAGATCTTAATGAGTTGATTCATCTATCTTTTCAAGAAAGCTAGGCCTGCTGTTTACCGATATTGACCTATGCTTCAGCCGTAGGCCTAGTTAAATATACGGCAAGACAGAAAGATGAACTGAATGCATGTTTGAACTCGGTAGGCCTATATAGGAAATTATTTGGTTTTAACAAATGGGAATCTGTAAAAAGCTTTATATGTGGCATCGGTAGATTAGACCTAGGCCTACATCACATAGCCTAGTTAAGAAACGTCGTATGAAATGATATTAAGTAAAGCAGGCGAAAAAATAATTCTATTATTATTAAAATTCAAACACTATTTATTTTCTTATTATTTATTTTCTTGTTATAGCCTAACAAATTAAAGTAAAATAAAGCCACCGAAGAAATAATCATCTTCTATGTAAAATAACATTGCTGTTGGTGGACCCTAGGCTTCAGCCTCGTCAGCCTATTGTGGATAATAATTATGCTTCTGGAGAGAATTGAAATTAGAATGCTACTGTGAATGCTGGGAGCCTGCACGGGAAACACACTGAAAGGAGAGAAAATGAAATGATGTAATAGCCTACATCAGAAAGAGACAAAAAAACAACCTTTCATCACTGCATTTTTCAATTCATCACTGAACATCTTGTGTAAGTCTTATACACCGTACGATCAAACAAGCTCCGGCCTGTGCTTTGCGCCGTCTTGTATCAAAATGCTGCCTAGGATTTGTATTCCCTTTTCCCAGAAAAATAACTGTTTCCAGCTGTCGTCAGTGTAAAATTTGAGTTTTAGAAAAGACATTGAAATAATTATAAGATAAGTGAAACTGCGTCAGACAGCCACACACTAGGATCTAAATTAATTCTAGTTTCGAAGGTGCGTTATCGAGTTTCACAGGAAAATATGAGCAGGCCTAATGACTCGAAAATAAAGGTCCTCCAAATAATTCCGGTCGTATGCCTAAATGGGAAATCCCCGTAGAAATGTCTTCCAATAGCCATTTCAAGCACCCTCCGAAGCCAAACAGCAGACAGATCAACATTATCCCTACACAATGTCTAGAATTGCATGAACAAGGATCAAGTAGTAGTAGAAACAGGATCTTCTACCCCCCCCCAAGCAGCCGGGCTCAAAAACTCATAATTTTCCATTTCTCCCCCTCAAAAATATTCTTCCATCCCATCTGACCGGTCTTTCCCCACCTATTTCTGAAATTTATACATTATAAAATGTTCTCCCCCTGTTTTTCACTGGACGCGCAAAGTGCGCCCGCTGGGTATAGGGATAGAAGTCCCTGAGTAGAAATGCGTTGTATAAAGAGGATAGATAGGCATACAACAAACTCATGACAATAATAAAATGACCTAACCTATATGACGTAGACGTATAGGCCTATACCAGATTTTTCGCCTTTTCCTAATTAAACGACAATCTTCACACACCTACATCACAGTATATATAATTACATATACTGTGCCTACATGCACATGTCTAACGGCCATGGCCAGTAGGCCTACCCAACTTACTTCCATAACCTAGTTTATAGAGTAAAAAGTTGCGTTCTTTTTACACATTACAAGTGAATAAACAAATATTGATTCATTTAATCTTCATCTTAGCAATACAATCTAAGTTCCAACAATCGTTGTGTTACATACAATTTTTGTATTCACATGTTCATTTCATAAACCTGATCAGAAACGCCCTATCAAAAATCACAAGCTATATCACTGTAGCCTTGTTTGCGGTTCTAGTTGGAGTCGTAGCTCGGGGGGCGCCATCTGGGGGGAGCGCCAAAATGACCCAACCCTAACTTGTTATTTTTTTAAGTAATGACTACAAAAAGTCATGAACTATTTTGGGAGTTGTGACTGGGGGCACCAAAATGAGCGTAACCCTAACTTTCGGATTTTTGAAGTGCTTACTAAAAAAAATAAGTCGTCAACTTTTTGGGTAGTTGAGGGTGCATATTTCAGAGTTTGCCCCCCCGGCCGCAAAATAGTAAAAATTATAGCTACGGCTCTGGTACCTGGTTGGAGCAGTTAAGCTATGCGGTCATCGGTTTATTTACAATGCTAAAAAGTTACCTAAAAACCACGCCAAATAGTTGATCTTGTTACATACAAGTAGGTCTATGAACTTGCGTGCAACAATAATGTTATAAAATAGCAATAATGTTATAAAATAGCAACAGTCCTACATTTACCTAAAGATACAAACATTTATCATTCAATTGATACTATTTTGTATTTAACATAGAGTGGCCACAGAACAAAGATTTAAGAATTCCCTGAGTTTTCCATAGATTTCAAAAACTGTCCAGACTATTTTTTTATTACTTTCCTGTTATCATATAAAGATTAAAAATAAAATTTTGTGTGTGTGGCTTTCTACCCCTTTTAACTGCACCATTCCTTACCCCTTTTTAGTTCAAAACACCCTAATGGAACTTGCACGATCTTCAACAACGACATCATCATCATCATGACAGTAATAATATCTCTGCGTCTAAGGCATTCACAAATATAATGCTGCTATAACACAGACACTTTGTTTGCGATTGGACACCTCCGAATCTGTTGCAATAACAGACAACTCTAAACGGCCCGTACACAATAACGACGTCAAAATATTGCATGAAAATTCACAATCTGAACAAATTCCCTGAATGCTGACAGATAGAGTTTTCCAGGTTTAATAAGAAGTGGTAATTACTGTCATTATGTGCAGAGGTCATATCTTTAAGCTTTCATAGAACAATCACACAGTATGTAATTCTAGTGAAATCAGCAGACATTCTTATAATGAATCGCCGTGGGATGTTCAAGTAAATGGATGATTTATAGGCAAAGAATATTTGTGGGATCCATCCACCAAATACCCAACATTACTTACTTTATACCTTAACTCTCTCCTTGCCTAAAAATCTAATAGCAAAACGGCATTTACATATTTGCAGAGCGAGATCCTTTGTGTATTTGAAGACCTATCCTCAGCGCTAGTCTACTTTGGCTAAAAAAAGCTGAAGCAAACTCGACTAATTCTTTGCACCGACGGAAACAGCCTCTGTTGTCATAAGCTGTCGTCAAACAGATGAAACAAACACATGCTCTAACTCCTCCATTCGGCTTTCTGTTCTCTTTATCCGCAAATACTATACCAACCGCAAAATCGTGCTTTTTAGTGGTTGGCTCTTCGATCTGCCAACAACCAACCTCAAGACTGCTCTACATACCCATGCTGGGTTCGAGAGCGCTTTTCAAAGCTCCCTTGAAGCCTTGACAAAGCACCATACGAAATGCTTTTAATGAGTGAGTAAATGAATCAAGACAATCAAAATCATTTTTGTGATAAATCTCCGTTTTCAAGCTTGGCCTGCAGGCGCAGGACACGACATCGGCTTCTGCACGATCGCCGGGGTTTGGGTTGATTAGGGTTCGGGTTGATTAGGGTTTGGGTTGATTAGGGTTTGGGTTGATTCCGGCAGGAGGTAAACCTCTCTCCTCAGCGTGTCGCGTTTCTCTCCGATCTGCTTGTAGCGCTTCTGGTCCTCCACCATCTCCAATTTGTGTACCCTGTTGAAAGCCTGTAAAAACAGACAGACAAGGGTCTGTAAAAACAGTCGATTAAAACAGCCTGTAAAAGCAGCCAGACAAGAGCCATTCTGTGAATCCATGTCTATAATAAGTAATAGTATACTTGAAAAAGGCGCTTTAGAAATCGTCTAATGAATGAATGAACTTCTGAAGGATGATTGTCAACGATTACTTTGCAATGTTGGGCCACTTTCCCTGATTAAGTTTAACTCTATCACTCCTTCTCTGTCGACCTCCCTAATCGACAATGCTCTGCAGATGCACTGCACGCCATACGCCGAAATGAGCTAAATCTCTGCCAAGGAACCGAAAACTGTCAGTCTTAATAAACTATGGCAGGTCAGTCAGTCCTGCTAGTAATAACCTGTGTAACAATTCCCATTAGTTCGGTGTCATGCGCTCGCTCTGTTAGAACCTCAACGAAGGTTTGGACGAACAGGCTGCCCGTGTCCTTTCGTCTCCACGCCACGTTACCTGCACAACAAACATTCAACGCAAACTAAAACAAAGACTGACAGAACAGAACGAATATTATTCAATCAATAATTATTAAACGCCCCCTAAATGACAAAAATAAATTATTCGGTTGTCGCCAATGCGGCTCTCGCGTAGCGCTGATAAAATTGTAAAGAATCTTTTGGCAGGAACTGATGCAGAGGGAACGGAAGGATAATGAGAGTCGGACAATTTTAACACATTGACCGCGAGGTTATTTATTGGTGAGACAATCTTAAGGAACATTCGGTGGGGGATAAAGTGACACCGACGGGTCTACTGTTCGCCGAGGCGCAAACCGTGTCGCAATTTAAATTCTCAATAGAGCGTCGCCGACTCGCCACTCGTCTAATGGATCAAAGACTACACGGTGGGCTTTGACAGGCTGTGCTGAATCGACTCATATGCTAATCAGACAGGCATCGCTGCTGTCAACGGCCATTGAGAGGCGAAGACCCATTGTAACATTGCCAATTGAAGCCTATAGAAGCTGCCAATAGCAGACTTTGAAGGACAAGATATCTCGTCCTACACGGCGCCCAGGTAAACGTAATTCTGGACGAGATATCTCTTCCCTCACAGTTAACGTGTTAAACCCAAAATCAAAACTGACATAATTAAATAAACACTAATAATAATAAAAGAATAACGAGCATCAACAAAATCAGACATAAGCGATTCCGACCTTCAACAGTTGCGTAGATAATAGCCATGTCCGCCATCTCGTGCACAGTGACGTCAGCAACTGCATCGCTCTCGAATTCTGATCGAAGTGGAAGTGGAAGGCTCGCGTCGATGTCATCTTCCAGGCAGAGCGTCTTCATCATTTTCTCAATTGCAGCATCCACGTGTTGGACAGGCATTGCCGAATCGCAGGCTACCATAGCAGAATCAGTAGCCGCCGTCACCCCCTGCGTCTTGATAACTGGTAAGGAATAATACAGACACTCCGGTTATGTGCTGCACGAACTTCTGCCTCCCCGCTCCCGTCGGATCTGTCCCTTATCTCTTGAGACCGAGAATACATAACCGACTGGTACCTAGGGCGGACATTTTGAGACACAGAGTTTGCGACTAGTGTGTTGTATCTGTACAATTTTATGTAAACCAAAGTGTGTTTAGCCAGCTATTGTGTAATATACTTACTTACTTATTATTTGCTACCAAAATGGATATCTTGTAAAGACAAATAGACATTTTCTCAAAAAAACAGTGAAAATTCTGCTTCTCATTCTCTATTTGATTCTGATCTCATTAGTTGTCTCAATTTCTCCAACCGAGCCATATCCGTACAGCAGCAACTCATCTCTATAACGATCTGCCCTTCGAAAGGCAGATGAAATCTTCTCTTAATCTTCTCAGTTGTCTTCCGTACGCCTGGCCCCGTATCGTAAAATTAATTTATTTTCTCACTTTTCATGGGTCGGGAGCTAATCTGCACGGCACTATATAAATTGTGACAGATTTATAATACACAAGATCTTTATTGGCCGTCCATTAGTGCTGTATCTTGATCAATTAATCTTGATCAATTAATCTTGATCAATTAATTGGCTGCGTGCTTGATTTTGAAATCCAAAATGTGGGATAAATACTAACCACCCTGGCAGGCTTGAATGAAGAACAGCTTCGGTTTATTCAGCAGGTTTGGGCAGTTCTTTCCATTGAAACAATTCATAATATCGACCGTTCTTAGTGGCACGCCGTCAGTGCCGTAGATTTCTCCACTCATTCCGTGGCTCATCAAGACGAGAACAAACATATCGTAATCTTTGTGGTGCCGTTCTTCACTCTCCTTCCTTAAAATCTCCCGCATTTCCTAGAACGAAATAATCCATAAACTTTTGTATGTATATGAGCATTTGTATAGCGCCCTTCAAGTAACGCACAACTTAGGCGCCCCGGCGCGGCTACCTAGGAACTGAGGCTCTAGCGGGATTCATCGCTTTCTGGGTAAGCCCATTAAGATTCATCCATTTTCATTATCAAACTCGGACGTTAAGACTTTATCCAATCTATGGAATTCATCTTTTTACGGCTTATTCTTTCCTTTGTTCTTGGTTGTCAAGATTGCGTTCTGATGGCCAAATGTTTTATTTGTTTCTCAATAAATTTATTTTAACTGAATTGAATTGAACCACTCAGCAGGCCAACAGTTAAAAGGCAATTTACCAGTAAGACTGAGGAGAATGTGCGCAGTGTAGGGAATTGAAACCCGATGGCTTTTTAGAAAACCGATTTTTCTGTTTTTCAATTCTTGCAAAGCCGTTTCTTTCCCCCGGTTTTACATTATAAAAAGTACTTCGCTATGTCTTTACTTCTTAGTTAAGAGTTTAGACTGACAACATCGTATGCACTTATGCAGTATGCACTTATGCAGTATGCACTTATGCAGTATGCACTTATGCAGTATGCACTTACGCAGTATGCACTTACGCAGTATGCACTTATGCAGCATGTACTGCATTTATACAGCTATAAAATATTAAATTGTGTCCATCATTAAGTTCTCACAATGCTTTCTATTTGAATTTTAAAAATAGACATAATTTGCTTCAGCTATATGATTATATGTATGTCAATGATATAACACTTGAAAACAAATTAATGGTTAAAGATCAGTAATAGAAATGTAAACATATTCATTTTTAAGATAGCATGCCAATGGTAGGCCTCTGCGAAGTATTTAGCAGGCCTGGGTCTGTGGACCAACTGGAAACGGCAGCACTCTATTTATGACTGACGCACCGCTCTTGAATAAGTCGACTGCTTACACGCAGCTAGCAAGTAGCGCTCTCGAATTATTGTGCTTAAGAATCCAATTAACAGAGATTATTACCGATGCAGATCGGTTGCGATAGACGACTGGTTCGAAATTAAGGCATTTAAAGAGCGCCTCCAATCTGTCGGCGTCGAAGTCAGAACCCTCACGAGTGCTCAGATTTTCAACATCAAAGAGCAGATTGTTCATGATCAGCGCACGACCGCGTGGCTTGCTGCCACACGCATAAGCAATCTGCAAACGTGGACAAACAGAAATTTCAGATTCAACACCTACTACTATCCACTACAAAGTCCTTTGTCGTAACAATGCAGTATGCACTTATTCGATATCCACTTATGCAGTATGTACTTATGCAATATGCACTTATGCAATATGCAGCTATAAACAGATTGGCTGACATAAAGAAGGTGACAATCAAATTCATCTGTTATGAATCGCGATGATTATTATGATCAAGACAAAGACGATGATGATAGTGATCTCTGCTTATTCAAACTCACAGAATTCAGTATTTACACATCTATTTATTCACATATTTCTATACAACCCCTTCAAGTCAAGTACTACTCAGAGGTGGACCCGACTACTACAGCCTGCGAGCGTGTCGGAGTTTACACGCCAAAGCGCAGCGAGTAATTGTGAGTGAAGGTCCCTACGTGTTGGCTCAGGGTGAGATTCGAACCAGCGACAATCCCACTGCTCTACACACTAAGGCTACAAGTATGAACGAAGGATAATCACAATTAGCTACAACAGTTGAATTTAAAGGTTGGCAGCCATGCACGACACTCGTGTATTCTTCATCTCATTTTACAATGTCATACAGCGAAAACAGGTTGAGTGGGGACCTGGACTGTGTGCTGCTTCTTCTGCAAGTGTGCTGTCCGTAGCTTAGTGGAGAAAGCGGTTGGTCAATAAGCTGAGCAGTGTCAGATCTGGGGCATGGGTTCAAATCCCACTCGGGGCAGAAATTTATTTTAAGTTTCTGTTCGCTGCTGGTAGCTCTTTTCTGATGTGTGGTTTGTCCCGTGTCAGTTGGAAAATAAGATCGCAAACCCCCACTCCTGGTTTGGCCGTACCAGGAGCGTTCCAGCACTTAGGCCATTAGTTAAGTGAACCTGCTGTTAAGCCGACCTGCTTGTCGTGCTATGTGGGCCGTATTTCGTACAAAATGTCTGTAACCATACTGCGTTTTTGTCAATATGAATATATTAAAGAATATTATTATTATTCATACGCCTCAATCCTTTATATCTAACAATAAGAATCGTTGGATAAACTATTCTCTTAACACCACTTCATCATGAAGGCCTCTTCTTTCGATGTAAGATCAATGTTTCTGACCACAGACCTGTCAAAGTGTACGATATAAGTATCCACGCCTTTCTGGCTTCCACTGCAAGTAACTTCGACCTTAAATCCTCCATGTGCTCAGTACTACTACAGCAGTTGGTGACCGCTAGGTGCCCGCACGGTTTTTCGTGCCTATCGATCTGGGTCGAACCCGCAACTCTTTGCCATCTTTAACCACTTAGCCTGCAGGGACCTCAACCAGACGGAAGTCCCGGTGGTCAAGAAACACAAGGTCATGGCCAGACAGCAAATCCCAGACGGCCTAACTCATACCTTGGCATTTAGATCGTTGTTTGACCTGGGATATTTTGTTTGACATAGGATGTTACTGGCATCATTCTGTCAATCAATCAATAGTATTTCTAATTCTACCACAAAATATTTACAGTGGACATGCAGGGGACCTAAGGCATCAAAGATCACATGGTTTGGGGACTTCTGACTCATTATTTCACAAGTCAACCAAGCGGTTTTATCAATCGAGAGATCTGTGGTAATTGACATTAAGAATAGTACATAAAATGCGAACATGTACAACGAATCCACGGATGGTGCTTGGTTAGTGTAGTGGTTAGCGTGCTGGACTGTGTTTGCAGTTTAGTCGTTAGCGTGCTGTACTGTCAAGCA
>JAQFXW010004351.1:0-11130 GCA_034693945.1 Dendrobaena attemsi
CCAGAATGTGCTTATAGAACTGGAGTAATAAAGAATTTACTTACTTACTTACTTACTTACTTGCCTACTTACTTACCTACATGCATACTGACTTACTTACATACTCACATAATGTCCTAAACATATATGTCTATACTAAAGTAATGGAAGTCTGAATATAATGCATACATAGCTATATATTGTTTGCACATTGCACAGTATTATAAGCAAAATAAATGCAACGGTTTTGGCTCGATTTTTCGGGAAGAAATGTAACGCTAAGGAGGTTAAAGAAAGCCAATACTAAAACACAAAAGTGGATGCTGAAGTATTTATATATAGCTGCTAATTAATTGGCTTTTGGAAACATATCTGCTTGTTTGGTATATTAGCTTGTATATTTTTTGTTCTATGTTACTCTGTTGTAGTTCTCAAAATACTCGCTAGAGAAGCATAATCGAGATCAAGAAAGAAAGATTCAGCAACATAATGGCAGCCTGGAGAACAGCTTCAAGCAGTTTACTGAGCTTGATAATCGTTTCCAGCGCATTTGTCGTAAAGTCTCTACTCTAGAAGACGAACAAGGAAAGCTTACATCATGTGGTATGCTATAGAACTAGCATCAACATTTAACTTCATATTACAGTTAAAACCATCAGAAATAAATACGTTGCAGGACCCATATCAAAATTAATGATGGGTGTCACAAATTGGCATGGTATATCCCAATCTTCATGCCCTCTGCCGATTCCATCTTTATGACCCCAGAAACTAAATTTCCGCTGCTTTGAAAAATTTACTTATTATTGTGAGAAAAATCGAAGAGGTCTTGCCTCTCAAGCTGGTAAAACAATCCAAGGCGCATCTGCAGGTCCTTAACTTTGTGGTGAACTGGAAGAATTGCAGGATAGGTTGGATGAGATTACCAAAGGTAAATAAGAATTACTTATAAATTTAAACACGTAACTGGTGGTTGTTGCAATTAATATCGGAATTCTGACTCATTTGTGCTAAAGTAACTCCATTGCATTCTGGCTGTTGGTAAAGGGTTCAAAATTGTTATATAAGAAATGAGCAAAAGTGCTGCAGTCGAGTAAATATGAGTTGCAGTCAGACAATAGAATTTGAAGACTGTATGGATAGCACAACAGATTTGCCTAGTTTGGAATTAAAAACTTGTTCCATTACAATGTTATAATAAACTTTTTAATTTTCGTTTTAGTTAGGGATGTGATAAAAGTTAACAAGGATTTTGATGAAGTGCTTAAACAGCAGAAGGTAGTTCTGAAGAAGAATAAAGATGAAATCGATTGGCTAAAGGACAAAGTACTCAAAGCTAACACAAAGTTACAAGCTGACAGCTGGAATGGAAATTCAGTCAGAAATCAAATGGATGAGGTTACAAAATCCTTGAAATTTGAGCTAAAGGCGGTTAGTACCAAGCGATATTATATTGTCTGTATAATTAAAACCGATTCATTAATTGCATCATTAAAGCACAGCTAGAAAAAAAGGCAGAGAGAGCTGGATTAAAAATTTAATTGAGCTAATTACATGAACTCTGCAGCAATAAACAAACAAAATTATAATAGCAAGCTAATTGTTTTGGCTCCGAAAGGCAGCAATATAATGTGGTTTGAGGTAAAACATTAAATCTTTAATTTGCATATTACCTTGACTTTGGCAGTTGAAACAACGATTATCTATCTAGGTTTATTTATCCAAGCTTCTAATATAATAATGAAATCTAACACTTTTGAGAAGCTTAGTTGAGTTTATTAACTACAAGATGAGTAGAGGAAGAGCTTTGAAGTCAAAACACATGTAAATGCATCAGAACCAACTGCTGTGCGCATTGTGGTGTACATACTTGAAGTGAATGTATTGAAGCATGACCAGTTTACGTTTTGTTAGAGCTAGAGTGCAGCAGAAATAATTCTATTATGTTCCCTAGGTGTACGTAGCAAGTAATCAGTATTTTACAACTTTAATGGGAGGCTGAAATGTATTTACTCTTGATTTTACCCTATATTGCCTCAGCTGAGTTACGGCGCTATAGGAGTCGTCTTATTATTATATATTTAAACATACACTGTATATTTACTGTTCTTAGCACAAAAACACCATCGACATGCTAACAGAGAAATTAGCAGTGATGGAAAAAGAATATCAGGCAAGTCCTTATTTTTGACTGATTGGAATGCTTTTCCAGTATATTTTGCTTAGCCAGCAATGATAACTATTGGAGGGTGACTGCACGAAAGTATAAACTGAATGCCAGATGTCTTGTGCAAAGTAATTAATATTGAATCTTTACACTTTCTATTTCACATTGCAATGCATATCTGCAGGATAGTTAGTTAGATGGTTTCCTGGTGAAATTCTGTAAGATATTCTGATGTGTGAAAGCCATTAAGAAACACTAGTTTTGAGGTAAGAAGAAATGGCTTGATTTATTGAGAAAATTTGGGTAGTTGTTTCCATTAGGCCCTACCTGTAGCATCGGCATGGAATGCAGAGCCCATTACTGCACAATTGTTCAACCCATGATGAGAGATAACAGGCTGTTGGAAGAAAGTATGAAAGATTGGTATAAAATTTCTCATTGGAAACTATGAGAAACTAAGTCCATCCTGCTTGCCTGCCTTAAAAGCCGCAAACAATTAATGGGCTTTTCTATGAGAGTGGTATGGGAGTAGCCGACTGGCATACACACAACGAGGCGCTATGGGAATAATCAAATACAATAAAAAACATACAGGTCAGATGCATCTTAAAATTATGGAAACTACCAGTAATGGCTACATGTTAATAGATGTTAAATGAGACATTGTTTCTTGGTCTTTCTGAGGGTTTTCATTTCTTTTAAACAGAAGACCGTAATGCTGTTAAAGGAATCTCACGATCTCATATCCCATCACGTGGCTACAAACCACAATCTTCAGCAGAATAATGAGACTCTTAACAAATCACTGTCAGAACTTACAGAGCAGTTTACCAGTCTCCAGGAAAACTATGAAAAAGCCATGAAGCAAGTTGATGCACAAAAAGCTGAATGCGAAAAGAATTTACATGAAAACAATCTAAAGGTGAGTTTGCCTTGAACATCCTTAATTTCAGCACTAGATTGGAGCCGACTTTGAATGACTAACTTAATAGAAAAAGCAATTATTTAAGTGCTAGTCAAACTGTGACCTGGTAGCAGATTACAAGTTATTGGAATGATAATCGAAATCACAATTTTGACATATTCACAGCACTTATTTCACGTGGTGCTCTTTAATGAGCACATTTCTGAAGTTAGGAACAGTTCTCATAAAGTAAATATGATGAAAATGATGCCTACAGGTATGTGCTGTCTGGCCTAGATAGGGAAATGATTTCCTGTGATTAAATTGCAGTTGGTAAAATATTCCTTCAATCCTGACCAGACTTCAGGGACTACTTTATAACTAATCATAGAAATTCACAAACTATTAATTTACCATTCACTTTCACTGTAGCCAATAAACAAATCTTTATGTTACAAAGTATGTAGCAGTTTTTAAGGATCTGCCAAGTATAGCAATATGTTACAAAGTATGTAGCAGTTTTTAAGGATGTGCCAAGTATAGCAATATGTTAAAGTATGTAGTAGTTTTTAAGGATCTGCCAAGTATAGCAATATGTTACAAAGTATGTAGTAGTTTGTAAGGATCTGCCAAGTATAGCAATATGTTACAAAGTATGTAGCAGTTTTTAAGGATCTGCCAAGTATAGCAATAATTGTATACAAGGCGGTAATTGTCTACATTTATCACATTAGCATTGGGATTCCATTAGTATCTCATAGATCTGTATCTTCTACTTAATATTTGTGCAATTGTTTATTATGGACTGGTTCAATAGACCGAGGTTCTAAGTAGTCAGCTGGAGTCTGCACTGGACAGATGCAAATCTCTGGAAGAACTCAACACAAAGTGGGCAAACAAAAACTTAGAACTCATGAATGCCTCATCTACAAATACAAGGTTAATTTCACAGACGCCTTTTAAACAGCTATATGCTTACTTACTTTCTACTTTAATTTACAGTATGAACTTGGTCTTTTCTGATAGACTTGAGAATTTCCTATGTTGACTGCTTCTCCAGATGCAGCTGAGGTCTAAATTAATTTGAATCTACATAATACTGTACAGTGCATGTCATTGCCTGATCTGTATGACTTATAAATGCATAACTGTATAAAAATGTCTATTATTTTTCAGGGAGTCTACACACTGTACACAGGTGAATACAACACCATGCCCACAAGATGAAAATCGCACCGAATTGGAAATTAGCCTTCAACTGGATCAGTTAAGCGACTACATCAGCATGGATTAATTTTTGAAAGAATTAGAAATAAAGTTCTACTCTCTGATCTAGTAAACAATTATAACTTAAACTTACAGACATTTACATTTGGAAGCATTTAAACAGTTCAGTTTAAATTTCCCATAGCTTTAAATTAGATGGCAAGGTGCATATTTATTAGTTCTTGGGTGTACATAACTATAACAGTGCAGCTTATCAAAAAGTTGGTTTTTATTTTGTTTATTAATAACGTTTCCTTTTCACTTTCAAGAGCTCCACAACCAACTGGTAAAAAAATGATGACAGACTGTAGATTGTCAATGGAAAGCTACGACATGGGTGATAAAATTCAGAAGTTTACAGTATGATAGCTATATCAAAGCCTCTGGTTCTTCAGTGACCAATCATAACCATTTGAGTTCTAGCAGCATTTTGCGAGTCTTGTCGGATGAAAACCATCTAGGGACAAGTCCTTAATGATAACATAAGTGAACAACTCTTGAAATTTATAGTTCCGAAAACAACAGATAACACGTTTTCACATCAGTCCTTTCCTTCGTTCTCCTACAGACCAAGGCGTCTTTCCATCAGCATATGGGGGTGACCAATCATCTCAGCATCCAGTGGATCTACAGAAGAAATTACAGGTTTAAGATGCAGTCCTGCAACTAAAGAATAGGCATTTAAATTAGGCAGCTATACTACAGAAGCACACTGCCATAAAAGGGCACCCTGTGCAAAAACATGCAGGATAATTATAGTTTGGCATTCAGTTATTCTAATCCATTTAATGAACCACTTACAACAAAGTACGGGCATCAGAATTTGTCCAAATGAAACTTGCATGCCATTAAAATAAAAACTATGGTTATTCATTGTTCAACAAACATATAGCCAACTGAATTTAAATTATGAGTCATCTATTTGTGCTAAACCACACACATAGTCACAAATGTGTACATAGTTTATGAACACATGATTATATTCCAAGCAGTTTATAAATAGCATTAAATGACATTGTTTATTCAAGACCTATTGGACAATCTGATTCCTTGCCTGGCTTTCATGAACACAACTTGGATTCCAATGTGTGCTATGCATTGCTTGTGTTTAATCGATTTTTCTCTGCATCATTACAGTGGTCCTGCTATGCAAGCTATTAAGACTACAATTGATTAAACAATCTGGTCACTAAGAAAATATTTATATCACGGTGAAATCAGAAAGTATTTTGTTTGAATTTGTTCTATTACTTACATGTCTAGAGCAGTTTCTGAACAGTAACATGCCAGCCTGCAATTTCTTCACATTCTTACTTTTTTCACTAGCGTTTCATCCCAACAAATTTTATCTACTCTTTCGAAACTTTTGATGAAATAGCTGGACAATATAACCTACAACTATTTAACAACTTAACGACAAGTTGAATACTGAATAGTTTCCCAATAGCTTTTTATGCCACTCTTTGTCAGACACTAAAAGCACTAAGCCAGTAGTAACCTGACATGTCATTTAAATACGCACCGTTTAGGATGTCGATGAAATCCATTGTATCCGATCGACCAGTCAGAATGTCAGACATGAGGTTGGAAGAATGCAGGCCAGGAAGTCTTTGAATCTGACGAAATGTATAATTCAAAATAAGGTATTAAGGATAACATGGCTTGTCTGTCAGCTCAGGATGTGAGTCCATTGGTTGGGCTCTAATGCAAGCAGGAACACACCACTGCTGACTTTTCCAATATCCATGTACTGCTTGCAAACGGATCAAATTTCTTTTCCAAATGACATGTTGTGCCTTTTAGCTTACCTAATTGTCACCCAATCAATTGCTCTGTAAGCATTGCTACATAAACTTCCAAATGTTTACAAAACTTACAATTATTGAAGACCACGACAGTTAAATTCTTACACAAACTACTAGTTGGATGCAAAATTTGATGAAAGCATGTATTTTATACCATTTTGTTTTAATGGAAAGTGTATTGTTTGCTTAACTATCAAATTGTGCAAAAAAGATTTTTCCTCAATGGGTGTTACTTTAAACATGGTAGTAGTATAATAATCATCTGAAACAATTAATATTACAACTACAGGCCTGTTATAATAATGCAATAGGCAATCATCAATGGCTGCTTCAAGTCAAACAGTAGCTAACACATAGTGTTTGCCATTAATGAAACTTCACAGAAAGACAGTAGTACATCTTGCTTGCTGGCTACTGAGGCTCAACTCCTCTTTACCTGATGTACATACTGTCCCAAAAACTTGTCTTTTAACATACCTGACCAGCAATCTGTCTTTCCATTTTCAACCTCAGAGGGGCATGAAGACCCTGTGCATTACGCAGCACAGTCAAATCCATCCTTTCCAAATTTGCATCATACTGTTAATTAGAACAAAAACATTTAATTTAAGTGAAATGCAACATGCTGAACTATTTTAAATCTAGATAATCATAGACTCATCAACAGCTATATCATCTGAGATGCATTTTAAAGTTTAAAAAATATATTCTTTGTTAATGTTCTCGTATTATAATGTGTATAGTATTATTCAAAAAGTTTGCACTTTTCTTATACACAATACAGCATTTTTGTTTAAAAAGTGCCCTGCATTAAATTGTCCAACAGGGAAACAATTCTGCCATATGGTTGAGGGTGCATACTGGCATAAACAAGTAAGAACCTAGATGGCAACCGTACTACCTTCAGCATGGAATCGGCTTCCTCTAGACCTGAGACTAGAACTTCTCTCCCTCTCCCCCTCGGCACTTTGTCCCCGTCTGAAGACTATGCTGTTAGTGTTTCCAGCAGACTGGGCTGGGAGCGCCTTACATGAGTCTGCAAGAATAGCACTGAAGAGGGACCTATCTGCATTCGACGCACCTATCATTTAATTCAGTAATTACATTGAAAGTGGCAGTTTAAGTGTTTATATATTTTAACAAACCTGCTTCTCGCTGTATTCTAAAGGATGACTTGTGCTTATATCATTCCTCTTTTGGTCAAACCTATTCACACACACACAAGTATGTGAGTCATTTTCTGCTATTAGATCAATTTCACTTTTGATGAGGTCGAAAAAAAATTCTTAAAATTAATAATTTATTGATTTTATGTTGATCAGTAATATAATAAATTATGAGCTTAAAAGTTATGGGTGTTGTAGCACATTAATATTTTAGTTTAGAACAAATTTTTTTTGGTTCAACAACACTCAGACAAGCAATGTTCACTCCGTTACCACACTTGATTCTCCACGAATCTTTATGAAAAACTATAGCCACACCAAATAGCAACAAGTTATTCTGAGCTACATTGTTTCACGTAACAAAATCTCTTGCAAGCTTCCAGATATCAACTTGGTAACACGAAATACAGCATTCATTGTACTAAAAGAAATGTCCACTCCGTTACTGTCAATTTTACCGAACCAAATAAAGTCACAAAACCTAATGGTTATGTTTCACACATGCCTAATTATGAAAGCAGCACTTAAAATAATTAATTGAGCATGAATATCCAAAATAACTACGAAACATAGATCTCCTCGATTTTAAATTTCTAGAAAAAGTTTCACTGAACAAAATGATGGCCAATTTGATTTTTAAAATCATGGTGACAACAGAAATGTCTAATTAATCTAATAGCAGAAAATGACTTAACTATAGTTACATGTAGCTAGAGTACACGAGAGAAGAAAAATTATATATAGGCCTAATCGTGCTCGTTATTATAGGCTATTAATAACGGTTTGAAGAGAGACTGGCCTGTGAGACGACGTCACTGGCTGTGCTGGACGTCGGTGACTGTAGGATGACGTATGGCTGGTCAGTTGAGACATCGACGTAGATACAGACGAGGAAGGTCTGTGCATCCCAGTCAGGACTGGCATCCGAAGAGAGCACAGATCCCTCCCGCTTCTATCAGACACAAAAACAATCTATATGTTGCACATAGGCCTACATAGAGATACGTAGCCTATAGGCCTATTATAGGTAGTGTACAGAGATGCCCTACATGTCTTTGTCGGATACAAACCAAGACAGGCTTGTTGCTATTCACACCTGCTCATAATGTGCAAAAATTATACCGAATATCATTACGTCCAGTCACTCCAATTGATGTGAATTACGCGGCTTAGGGAAACAAAATTGCACTTGGTCCCATGATTCTCTTTACATGAGTGATGAGTCTGACGAACGCGGCTTCCCGCCGGCTCCGTGCAATGTATAAGCCTATATACACGGCACTTCTTAATTATAGTCTACAGTGCGTCTGTAGGGTTGTGTACTTCTCGACCTTTCTGTTGCTCTTTCTCTATCTGTGTTCACCCTTTCTACTCTCCGCGTTTATAAATGTCTCTGAACGAATTCGGATCTCCTCTGAACAAGTGGCGTTTCAGGACACAACCCCTATAAGAACTTATGCCTACCACGTTTTAAACACGACAAATGAATAAGCTGATTCCCTGCCATCTGTGATCAGTTTCTGAGTCGGAGTTTAAAAAACGATTGATTGATCCTGTACAATCAATATCTGCATCGATCGTCTCTAACAGAATTAACAAATAAATATTAACTTTATTATTCTGCAATGTCTACCTTTTGTGGGTCTCTGTTGGTTGTCGTCCATCTTGAAACCGCATCCTAAGAACAAATAATTGATAAACAAACACGGTGAAGATGTGCATTCAGTACATGTGCACCCTGCAGCCAACATCTGCATCAGCATTTAATAATAATCATAATCAAAGAGATTTGAGTGCCATTTGTTCGTAAACAGCGAAAGAAATCAACGCAACGATTCAGAAGCACTTGGGACAGGGAGCTCAGTCATTTAATTGTATGCATAATTATTACTAAGGCCTATATGGGACCAATTAATTCGCTCTACATTGTATAGGCTACACGATAGCCTACGACGTGTAGGGCCTACATTGCTATAGTCCCACATGATCGCTACAAAATGATTTCAATGTAGACATCGGGCAAGGCAGAGCTTGAATATCATTGAGTCATTGACAGAATTTGGACAGTAGCCTATCTGAATCCCTGAATTATGTTGAAATGTTAACTCAATCACTTGTAAAAACTGGTAAGTTCTTATAATTATACTAGCTGTAACCCGTAATAAATTACGGGATATTCTAATCAACGACCTCTTATATTATAGTTTTCAACGTGGAAATGTAATGAATGTGAAGGATTCTGATCGACTTTAGCGGGAAAGGGTTGTCTTAAGTTCTTAACCATCTACAAGAATTAGTTACCGTATAAATACATATAAAAGCCGTTCCTCTATAGGCTCTAGTCTTATATAATCAGCTCTAGCCTCTATTGATCTTACGGTGCTGCTTTTCCGTAGGATCAATCGTCCACTACCCTTCCACTTGCTCTGCGCTTGAAGGACCTTTTCGTCCCAGTCGAGGAACCTCTGACTTCCTCCTCCACTCTTATCCATCTCTCGATGGTCCCAGCTCTTCTGAACGTCCTCCAACAACAGGTAGTTGTCGACATTCTCCTCAGCCTTGAAGGCTTTCATCAAGACCTGCCGCCCAACCAGAACAGAAATATGACTCGCTATAGGCCTATGTCTGATAGCTTGTAAACAGGGCCTACTAATTAAAAGACATCGTGATTGCACAGCATACGTAGGCCTACATGGACTTGATATCAACATGCTGCCATATAGAGGCCTATAGGCTATGTAAGCCTTACAACCTCGACATGAAATTTTGTAGGGCTATAATTCGTCTCTTCTTTATATCGAAGGCCTATAGGCATATCCTATACGTAACTATATAGGCCTACGTTAATAAAATAATGCACTCCGCTGAATTTCCAGCATACTGTCATCATACTGGCCTAGCGTAGCCTACGGCTCTGCAAGATCCACAAATGTCCACAATTGAAGTGAGAATAGAAATTAAAAGGAAGGAACCACTGAGAAGTCAGAACTTAAGATAGGTTATCATGGTTATGCCACTATTCCAATCAAATGACACAGCCTATACAGTATATACAGACCTACATGTTCTAAAGCCTGTGTGATAGTTGCAGCATCTGTTCAGTTTAAGCATCCACTTTAATGCAGTTTTGATCGCCCTAATTCCAAAAGTTTGGGGTCCAGAATCAATGAAACTTAGACCTGCATTTCTTGGATTTTCGCATAAATTGGGCCTAGAATTGCCCATAGAATTAAGCTTAAGCTTATCTTAACGTTTAATTTGAATTTTAAGGCAACTGCTTGAGTGGAAGGTTTGCTTACTTAGGCCTATATTTCATGCCCACAATCTACAGAGACACCGAAAACTTGTATGCAATAAATTAAGTAGGACTAATTTGGTGTAAACTGCTGTTGATAAATATCCGTCTACGCATCCTTTTAATAGAATGCTGAGTTGCTGACTTGAATTCATGAATTAGATTATTATCAGCCCACCTGTTGTATGGTTTCCATGGCAGTAGTTTCCGGAGTTGCCTTGACAATGACGTAATCATCAATTGATGGAATGCTGACGAATAGTAAACGTTGCTTAGGCTTTGACAAATTCTCAAATACCTGTTTTCAAACCATGCATCGTGTCAAATTGTCAATCGAGCTAAAGCCTAGTCGCAGTAGGCCTATAATAGATTCATTCATTCACTGGAATAATAGCAGTTATTGCATTGTATTTCATCATCTATATGCAGATGACACCCAACTATACATCTCCTTCTCTCCAAGCCAATTTCCCCACCTCCATTGCACACTTACTTGATGTGGTTGACCTGATATCTAAATGGATGTCAGCCAACCTCCTCTTCTTGAA
>JAQFXW010004352.1:0-11129 GCA_034693945.1 Dendrobaena attemsi
CTTGGGTTAAGACTTATTACTTAATTGTTTTTTTCTCTTTCTATGTAGCTTGTTTGATCTTATTGTCTGCAATGTTGGATGCAATCAAACTGATTTGATTTGATAAAAGTCCATGATAGCCTTTAGCTCACTTTGGTAATCACAGATCATTTGTTTTCAGGAAAGCGTTGCAAATCTGTCGAACACAACAATCACCTTCGACTTGACGAAACTGGAATCGAACGTTTACGAGCAACTGGCGAGAGGCTGTTTGGAAAACGACGAGAACTCAGAGGAGAAGTCGAGGAACGTGGAAGGAACAGACTCCAAAGCCTCTGTTGTTGCGAGAAATCGACTTCAAACGACATCATCGACATCGCTGAAGCAGAAACCGCGGAAAGTGAAGAGCGTGAAGGAATTCTTCGGCCCGGTTACCGCCCTCGAGAATCCGGACGCTTTCGAAAACGACGACGACAACGGGGATTCTCCGCTGGCCGGGTTTCGCCTGCGAGGCATCCGAGAAGAGGTCAAGGTCTGCGACGTACGCGGGGAGATCGTCGGAGAGAAACGGAACGTCGCTCGTTTCATTCGTCTCTCGGACGACATCAACCACATCGCGACGAGGTCGCAACCGAAGCCGAAAGTGTCGCGCGTTCCGCTCGCGGACGTTCGCGACCGCGAGCAGAGGAAATACCAAGGAGCGATCTGGCTGGCGTGTCTCAACGCGGTCGGGAAGGATTACGGAAGGGCCGAGGCGGCAGAAAGATCCGCGCTGCAGGCGGCGCATGTGCGACGTCTCAAGGAGACGCGAGACGGCGCGCGAGATCGAATCCGCGCGCAGTTGGCCGGCGACCAGAGGAGGTCTGCGATAATCGCCCACATCGAGCATCAGGGTCTGTTCGAGGACTTGCATTACCAGAAGACGCGAAGTTCGCACGTCGCTCTGCGGTACAACATCGCGAGACGTCAGTCGGCGCAGTTCGAAAAGATCCGCCGCTACGAGGCGGAGTTTGCAAACGACTTCATCGGCCGTACGGCGTCCTGCACGAAAGCCGACTTTCGTTTCGGCGAGCAGGAGATGCGCGAGCAGCGTACTCGCTCGAAGAAGGAGCTCGTCAGCGACTTACGCGAGCGGACGTCGGACGTTAGAGACCTGCGTAAGATGTACATGACCGAAAGGCGCAACCACGTTCAGAATCACGGCCTCGCCGAAAAGACCGAACTCCAGAAGAGGTTTACGACGAGCATTCAGGAGCGAATCGGAGCTGCTCAGAATCGAGTTGCCGAGCTGAAGAGGTCGATGACGGATATCGGTGAAAGACAGTCGAAGTCCGTCTTATTCCTTCCGATTGTCAGCGATCCGCGCGGTCTACCCTTGCTGCGCAGTCGTACCTGCGACGAGATGGAAGCTCGTTAATAGAATCGAGCATGTGTTGTGGATGTTTTATGCGCTACTTAGCCTTTTGAGCAAGGGCGTAGTTTGGTTTCCGTTCATGGGGGGGTGCTGCCTCGACCCCAAAAATGTTGACGACTGTTTAGTCGTTACTACAAAAATTCATTAATCGAACTCCCACAAATTTCCCTTCCTTTCTACTTACAATTTTGAGTCAAATGGGACGCGCCCATGCATGGGCTAAAAAGTTAGAAACTTCTCCACTGGGGAAAAGCCCCCAGCCCATGAAAACTACTCTGCCCATGCTTTCAAGTGCCTCATCCGAGCGTTCCTTAATGGGGAATAATGGCATTAATGTCTTGTTTAATTTCATGCAATTTATCTCTTGTGCAATACAGGACAATATAATCTTATCGTTCAAAATTCTGTGAGAAAACTGTTGTTTCGATGGACTCAGGAATAATTTGGTCCTGAAACTTTAATAGTTGCTTCGGCACAGTGCCAATGACCTAGAGATTCGTCGATTGATGACTTTAGGGTCTTTGGATAAGTTGGGAGCAAGGGTGATGCCTACTTGGCATTTCACTGTGAGCTTTAGAAGGTTTACGTCTTACATTCTAACGATTCATACTTTGTCTTATTCCACTGGTGCTAAATAAAGACTTAAAGACTGTACGCAAAAGACTCAAAAGGTTCATCTTGCGGTTACAGGTTGTCTGTGTGGTTAGATCTATTTAGATTCATTTATTAAAGCAATCTAAAATAAGAAAAAGTTGGGCTGGGTCATACATCCCTTCAAGACTCTACCGAGAAACACTCCCAGGTTCCCAGCCAAATTTTCATCAGAGGCACTCCTGACTACAGTACTGATGCTGAAACTACTCATTTACTAGACCACCAGGCATAAGACCGAGTCGACCTACAGGAGGCTACACTGATTGATTTCTAGAGCTTGTATTCATTGTAGACCAGTGTCCTATCCATTATATATTATGGGACGTGGTAGTATATTGGTGAAGGTCGCCGCCTCGCAACCGAAAGGTTGTAGGTTCGAATCCCACCCACCACATAAGGACCTTTAGCAAGTCCTTCGCTCACAATTGCTGAAGCGGTTCGGCATGTAAAACTCCGACACACCCTCGGGCTGTAGTCGGGACCGCCTCTTAATAGTAGTGGACTGTAAGAGGCGGTATAGAAATACACGCATACATACGCATACATACAGATCAATGGCGAGTGCAGGGCTTGCCCAAGGTCCCTTTTATTCAGGCTCGAGCTAGACTCGAACCTGCGACCGTCCCATCACAAGGCACAAAACATTCCACTACACCACAACGCTCCACACAATTGAACTTTGGATTACGTGGGCAACATCAGAAACAGTTGTGTATTGTATTATGAAAACAGTTTGCGCAATGCAAGAATTTAATGTTCATGATTCAACACAGCATACAGTCAGATATGTAGTGCAACCTTTTAAATGGAAATTGTACATTTTCAAAATACGCATGATCCTGTGAATATGTAGATGCAACAAGACAGAAAATTAATGTTTTAAATAGTTAAAATACGTGCAACACGTAATCATGTGTTACTTTCAATAGAAATTATATACCATGCAAAATATGTGACATCATAACAATGCAAGCTCATAATATTATGATCTCTCTTGCAACAAAATCACCTCAAAGAAACACAACCTAGTATCAACCAATCATAGTGCACAACTTCATTATAATATGACCTTTTGTCTTGACCTAGTTACAACTTGACCTCATCATAACACGACCCTGTAATCCCTCTGTATCATGACTATAACACGATAGCGTGACCTCGTAATAATGAATTGATGCTTGATTTGGCTGACAAAGGCATTTTTATTGAAAAAGAAAACCAGTCAAAAAGTGCCTTAAAACTAAGACAAAAACCCCACTTAGTGGCACTAAGTTCTGTCAGCAGAAGTTAAGATGGTGGTATGAGAGATGTAATAACTGTCAAAATACTCATTCTCTAACATTCGAGTATAAATGCCACTATTTGACATACTAAAGATAGAAGCTGCAAAAAGCTGAACCAATTTTTACCGACGGCAACGGCCTCTGTTGTCATAAGCTGTCGTTAAACTGAAGAAACACACTAAAATTCCTAATCTATCTCCTAATAGGATCCTTGGTGCTTACAAAGGTGTCCTGTCAAAGAAAAAGGTGCCACAGGAATTGAAAAGATGGCATGTAAAGGGCGCTATGTAAAAATTATAATGACCACAATTTATAGGTTGCCATAACAGCCATGACATTACAAGGTTGCCTAATAAAATGTCTGGCTAAAGAGGGGAGGGTGTCGTAATCATTATCTATTGCAGCGTCATAAATGAGATGTACAATTGCCTATTGTTTCACTTTGCTTGCACATCTTTGGTAGCATCAGAGATGTTAAGCACGCCTATACAAAATTGAATAAATTAGCAAAAATAGAAACATTTAAAACAAGCCTCTTGAAATGCCAACGCGCAATAATACGGTCATTCCACAAGTTTAAGTTATTTGGACGTATAATACAAGCACCACAGTCGGAAAGAAGTGGCAAATAGACCAATAGTATTTACAATACAAACAGGCAAGACATGTCCACAAAACGTTCCATTTCAATTTAACTGATTCGATGTTCTGACTAATTGGCTTTTCGTAATGAGAAATTGTCTTGACGCACACTAAAGCGATGTTCTAGAGTTCACTAACAAAGTACATAATTTATTATATAAACTCGTTGCTTTTCGGTATCTTAAAACTTAATGGAAAGTTCGCTACACATGTGTGTATTATGACTTTATTAATAGATCAATGATTCAGGAGCAACTGCCAATGAAGGATTTGCTCAAAGTCCCTGTCTCATAGGAGGAGCTCTTTAGCTCGAACTGCTACTTCCCAACATTGCGCCTATGCATCTGTTGGTCCATTGCTGTGGAATGACCTTCCTCCATTGACTCGTCCTGCGATCTTAACTAGCAGTACTACTGTTTCTGCCCGCTGTCTTAAAACTTGATTTTTTCTCACGGGTCCAATGCACTGGGATAAGCGCCTCCGATTAGGTTATACTGAAAGAGGCGCTTTATAAATCTACGAATAGAATAGAATAGGATTGAAATCGTGCTCTCCTCATTGGAATTCAACTGTTCTAATCGATTCACTGTTGGATATAAACAAATTGTCTCACAAAATCAAATCTACAAAGATCAGGTGGACAAAACGGAAATTACCACCTCACACTGATAGCTTTGGCTGATACGTACTTTGACTGATAAATTTAAATGATAACTGTACCTAACCACTTTGACTTATAACTTTAACCAACAACATAAATATGCATACTAACAACTGTAACTTTAACCGGCAACTTTAACTGATATATATTACTCTCAGTACAGTTCTGTCCAGAATACACACACAGCATATCCTGTAATTATGTCAGTTTAATTCTACCTAACAACTTAGACTGATAACTTTAACCGACATTTTTAATCGACAGCTGTAACTGAAAACTTTGACTGATAACTGTAACCGGTAACTTAAACTGATACTTAATTGCTCGTACAGTTTTCTCCAGAAAACACATCCTATATATCAGTCTAAAGAATAATTTATCTTTACATAAATAGTTGTTGAACGTCAGCATCCTATGCACCACAGATTCTTTTGAGCCACTGTCGACTTCATTATAATATGACCTTTTGTCTTGACCTAGTTACAACTTGTGTAATCCCTCTGTATCATGACTATAACACGATAGCGTGACCTCATAACAATGAAACAGACATAATCGCAGATACTGCGTCAAAAATAGCTTCCTACTGCTGAAGCAAACTTCCTTTCAGCTGCATGAACACAAACAGTATTTGGCAACAAACCTCAATCATACAATTAAATAAACAAATCTATGTACATGAAACGCAAACACCGCAAAATTAATCTCGACATATAGTATAGGCACTGCAGCTGACGTAAGTCACAATAATCCTTTGACAGGATATTCTTTGAAAACTTGAAAAGGTGCATTAAAATCCAAACATCACTTCACACCGCACATAAATAACTAGATAATATTTCAAACACAAGCCTCTACACATAATTTCGTACAGAGATTTCTATAGATTTTTTAACACGCAAATCTCCAGACACTATTTTACACACAAATCTCCACTCTTCAGACATTATTTTGTACATAAACACCAGATAATAAATACTCCATACAAAAGTTTTCCAATACACAAATTTAAAGATAGTTTTCAGTTCGAGACGTAAAACCCGACCACTGAAGATCGTTTAAAGCCACACTAACATGCATTTGGCACACAATCCAATCCAAAAATGAATGGAGCGCTCACTGCTCACTGGATGTACGACTAAGTAAAATGCTAAAGACTGGGTCGTTAACAAATCGGAATGCTGCTAGAGCAACGGCAACAGCCGATAAAAGACAACATGCTATTAGAGCAACGGCAACAGCCGATCAAAGACAACATGCTGTTAGAGCAACGGCAACAGCCGATCAAAGACAACAACTAGTTGCTTTTGTTGCCACTCAGCGCAATGCAACCAAGAATTTTTCCGGGATTGTGATTTTGTCAATTTGTATCCATCAACGATTTTTCTCGAGCCCCTTCAAGGAATCTACTCAAGAGACTCTCCCGATCCAGGCCTGGTAAAATGGATAAGTATTGAGCAAGGCCATATTCAGGATTTTGTTTCGAGGGATGTTTTCCATGCCCTTAAAAATGTCTATCACACTTTTTTTAATTTTGGGGTGTTTCCTACCATTTTCACACTAAAAACAAACTTTTACATTGCCATTTCTTCATTTTGGGGCATGTTCAAACACCAAACCTCCCCCCAACCCCCCCCCTCCCCCCGTCTATGGCCTTGGTCTCGAGTGTTGCATTAAAAAGTATCCAGAAGACGACGCGGATGGGAAAGGAAGCGCAGATAGTCGGTTCAACCACAGAAAAAGTAAGAGTAACATCACATGCTGAATGATGGTCCCATTTCAACCATACTAGTGTCTCGTGAGGTAAGCTTTCGAAGCTATCAAGTCTGTCATGTAACACTTGAACAATAATACCCCAAAAGGAGTAACTTAGCGTTTAAGATAGTAATTATAAATTATTCATACATTGGCATATTGACAATTTGAGACACTGATCACAGCCAATAATTACAGACTTAGGAATTGGCTGAATAAAGTGTTTATAAGATGTAAGTATGGCTGATTATTTCTAGAAAACTCTTCCTTGTACTGTCTTAAAACTCTTATCCAACTCCAAGTGTTTCCATATTGCATAATGTAACAAATATGACAGCATTGTGTCCGACTACTCCAAATATCCCACAATGCAACTCTAACTCTCAAGCACAGCACATGTATCGAACAATAGAACACGCTGCCAGCGTATTTGATGCAATGCAATACAACTATATTTGGTACAAGTTGTATAATTGTATTTGAAACAATACACTACAAATGTGCTTGATACAGTACAATACAACTGTATATTTATACAATACGATACAACTGCATTTGATACAATACAATTGTATAGATGATACAATATGATGGAACTGTATCTTTATACAATACAATACAACTGCATTTGATACAATACAATTGTATAGTTGATACAATATGATAGAACTGTATCTTTATACAATACAATACAACTGTATTTGATACAATACAATTGTATAGATGATACAATATGATAGAACTGTATCTGATACAACATGATACAACTGTTTCGGATACAATACGATACAATTGTAGTTGATATTGCCCGCCTTCCACAGTTCATAAGTGCACTAGACAAGGAAAATCAGACCCTTATCAAAACAAACCACGGGCAGTGATGCGTGCAAGAGTTAACCTCGTCATTTTCTCAGCCTCTGCATACGAAGACGTTTACCCAGTCCTCTCCCTCACCGTCTCACCTTCCCAGTGACAGTGCACCGTCAGTGTACTCGCTGTAGCCATGGCGACAAAACCGTCCGAAAGACCCTTCTATGAAAATAATCTAACAATGTTCTCATGTCACAAGAACAGGAACACGCCCTCGTGACACGTGTCAAAAGAGAAGATCGCTCGACGCAGAGTTCGACCAAGTCGCCGTGTCGTCGAGCGACGCGTCATCGTCTTTCGATGACGGACTAGAGGGCGCCACTTGTGGTTGATCGAAGTCGCCACTGCGTCTCTCGACTCCGATTTCGTAGTCGACTTGAAGTCGTGATTTGTACGAAGCCAGGGAACCTAAAGCACATTGAAAACACTCTTGTTATCGCTATAGTTTTGTTTAATATTCTGTTTACCATTTCTGTTTTTATAATTTCACTTTTGGTTAATATCTTAATATTGTCATTAATCTAATCATTTCATAACCTATTATGCCACGATGCAGAACAGTTATGGGCTCACGTGCTTTCCATGCTTCTGCACCCAAGGAATGGAATCATCTCAAACTCACTACTCTCCTTCAAAAAGCGGCTCGAAACTCACTATTTCTGCTTGGCTTTCAAGCATCTGGAGAAGTAAACTTCACTTACATCTGGCGACTGACTATCCACGCCTCAGATTCGCATTTCGGTGTGACCTTGCGCGCGTTATAAATCTAGCAAATAATAATAATTAAAAATTGAAAGTGTTAAGATTCAACAAGTGAAACCGTACAATTGTACATGTATGTTTTGGGCCACCAAAGCCACCAAAGTTTATCGGTGTTGGTTTAGATGGTTGATTTTTCAACTGCGTTCTTCTTGAGTATGGCCCCGGATTTATTTCAATGTCCCCCGACAGTAGCAGTAGAATGGCAACCAGTATAGCTGAACGAGAACGGGATCGCCACGGGTGATAAGGGCAAAGATCCAGAGATGTGATGCAGCGCAAGGCTTATTCATCCAGTGTACGTTGGCATTGGACGATTTTCCAATGACGACAGGCATAGCACATTAGTTATCGAATATGTTGAGAAGTGATATAATCGGATTGATGACCAGCGCTGGTCGAGAAAAGTTGTTGTTGAGATGTCGACGTTCATACGAAGAGTTACATTAAATTGGCTGTGCAATGAACGCATGACGGCAGGAGATGTTATTATTAACGGCTTTCAAATTTAAAGTTTTCGTGGTCTATTGTATAAATAACTGTTTCATTTACCATAATTCGACACAGTGAAAACACACTAAAAAGGAAAATAGAGATGAAATAACAAAATATAAACACAAGTAACATTTTTTGCCATCCATCTTGGCCACCTACAGTGGCAGTATCCAACAATGCTTACTAAATGACTTTATAATTATTTTTTACTAGATGTTTGGGGCTACTTCGTATAGCCCGTAAAATAGTCTTAATGAGCCCGTGGCATCCCCGTAAAAAGATTTCAAGGCACCCGTGGCACCTCGTAATGGTTTTGGGACTACTGTCTATAGCCTGTCTAAAGCATATTTGTCAGGCTTAAATCACAGATGAGAAAAATTAAACAGTTACCGTTATGACATTTCCTTGCGATATGGCGCCCCCGTAAAAAATATTTTTTCATCTATAATGCGCCATGGCGCCCCCGTAAAAAGATTTGTTCACCTACAGCGCCCAATTTTTGCGATTCGGGTTTCGACGATTCGCATTGACCGCACGCGACGACGTCCATTAAGCGATTATCGTAAAATACATGGGGACTCGGCGATATGAATTCAATGTTTTTGCCCGCAGTACCGCAGAAGGAATTTTTAAATGTTCGCCAGAGAATTTTCTGGTTATTATTAGGACTACTTTGAAAACATAGTAAATTATCACCGACCTCTTATTAATAAACATTGCAAATTATAATAGTTTATAAAAGTATTGGAAATTTCCGAAGTATTTGCTGTACGCGCAATAATATTGTGTTTATGCTATGTCTTACATGTGTGCTAAGGCCTGAACAGATCTTGTAACGCATCGCACAATCGCGGCCGCCATGTCATTGGTATGAACTTTGGAGTCGTTTGTATGATGATCTTGGGATTTGAAAAAATGGATGTTTACAGGTTTCGATTAAATTTTGAATTTTGATGTTTTAAAGGATAATATTTTTCCGTTCTGCGAGATCCTTCGGATCTGGTACCTTCTGGATCTGCAGATCCTTCGTATCTGCAGATCTTTCGGATCTGAGTTTTGTTGCTCCCAGTAGTCTTGTTGGGTGCTCTATCGACTAAGGTATTTTAAGCGTGTCACTTGGTTTCGGTAAATATATTAAAGATTGGTCCATTTATCATTTGACCTAAGTCATAATAACAAATTCATTATTATACTAGTAAAACATAATTATACTTTGATATTGCCTTTTGGATGTTTTAATTCAGCATATAGTATCAATAAGTAGATGCAAACCACTTGGACGAGTTAACATTAAAGGGGTTAAAACTAAATGCTCAGGCCCTATACTTTGCGATAAACTATGAGTTGACTTGACCAACAGTTCAACCGTTGGCATATTTAGGAATCATAAAAAAATTCTTTTGTCATCTGACCTATGAATTCATTCATTTCTCTGATAGCATTGATTGGTGGGAATTGTGTTGAATACATTTACCCCATTTGTGTCTTATCATGACACTACCTTTGGTACTCGGCATTGCCCGGGAGGGACTGGTTTTTTGCTCTGGACACAATGGTAGTGGTGACAACGGGGGACACGAACCCCTCCACTGAGTGTCCCATGCCCACAGACACACACACACACAGAAGCGTCTTTTTCATTTATATAGAAACCCCATAAAATATGACGTCACAAAGCTCTGATGAAATTTCCACTTTGCTAATAAAATATGTTTCGTATCACATTTATCATCTTTGTCGAGACGGAGAGAAAGACTACGGTTTCTTTACGAGGTGTGTCAAACTGACTCCTAGTTGTCAATGAAGGTAATTCTTGGCTAGCCGAGAATCAGTAAAATGATCTGGATGACTATTTTGACTGCCATAGCAGGGTTTGAGATTCAGAATATAGGTGTAGTAGCTCAAAGTCTTCCAGTAATCCTGGTAATAGCCCGAAACGGACATTATTAGAGGATATTTTAAGTACGTGTAGTGTAGGGCCTACAGTTGCTGCATCTGAGGCAACAACAAACACCTCAGAATGAATCCACGGACAAGTCTTACATACCATTTACTGACACAGTCTGACAGGTATAAATGGTCACTTCTCTTAGGCCATATGGTATGTCTCAACTTTTCAGAACTGTTAGATGGTTGTCACGCATGCCACAATTAGCTACATCGGTAAGCGTGCAAGTCGGTTCTTCTGTGGAACGCTGTTCGATGCCCGATGCTGGCTTATTTCAGAGATTGGAATCTCGTGCTAGCACATGACGGTAAAAGCCACCGGTTATAAACTGTCGTTAAACTGTTTCAGTGTCAAACTGATCCTATAAATACATAGTCTCAATGTCGCTCTAAAAGATGGCATGTAATTTTTATATATAGTGGACATGATGGTCATTGAAACAAATAGATTATACCACCCGGATATGCCATGCTTCAGTGGACAGCACTTCTTTGACTTGATACTAATAAACTGATATTAGAAGGATATCGGCCAACAAACACATCAAGCATTATGTTGTTTGACTTTCCATGACTTTATGTCTGATGTGACACAGAGGCAGATCTAGACTTCTCCTGTAGAGAGGCGATTTTCCCCTTGCCAAATTTTTTTAAGCCATAGGCCATCTAC
>JAQFXW010004353.1:0-11129 GCA_034693945.1 Dendrobaena attemsi
AGTAAGTATTTGCCCGTAATTATTTACGGGTTAAAAACCAGGGTTTACCGTCATTTTTGACGGGATATACCTAGTAATAATATAATATATAATACACTATAATTATATAGTAATATTATACATATACTATTAGTTGTCACTTCGTGTGTTTGTTGACACATAATACAAAAACATAAAGCCCAGTTAGCTACATCGGAAGTGAGCCCACCGGTTGTTTCACAAACCGCGGTTCAAAACCCGGTGCTGGTGAACATTCAGAGATTTAAAATCTCGGGTTAGTACGGTCCGTACACGGGGACCAAAAATGGCGTTGCGTCCATTCAAACGGACGAGCGATAGTGAAGGATCTCACCCGATCGTTTCATAGAAAAACGACTATAATAGTCGAGGCCAAATGGTCGCTCTATACAAAATCGCTATACGTTGATACCTTTATTATAATCTCTGTCTTGCGTTACACGTCATTGCTGGACGGTGTTTGTGTGTTTTGGTGCATGCGTGTGCGTTGGTTGATGTGTAATTGTGTACGATTGTGTGCGTTGCTTGGTCTGTGTGTGTGTGTAACTGTGTATTGGCCTAGCATACATACTTTGGACGTTTACTTTCTTTTTCCTACATTGTGTATATACATTGTATCTTACTCCGTGTGGAGTCCTTCCATTCTTGATGTCCATCTCTACTTCGTTTCCCCGTTTCGTACCCACTGCAGTCTCCGTCGCCTAAGCCTACGATGCGTTCGTTTGTTTGATTTTGGGAAGTGCAGGGGAAAGAGGGGACAAAGTCGTCTGCGTAGCTTTATGGGTGCGTTTTATGCGCATTTAGCGCAGAAGGTGCGGTTTCGAACGATATGAGAGGCACTCCGGGGTTTCCTTTCGGACCTATAATAAGACGGAAGAGGTTTTATTGCCGAACAGCACTGGAGTCGATTTAAGCCATGAAGAGTGAGAGTCATTCAGGATAGACCTTCTTTCTTTGTCTGTGCAGCCCACCTATGGTCATGTCTGCTCTATGCATGGATCGTCTATGGGTTCTCTATGGGCTCCACACTGGCAGAGGAGTGTTGTAATCTATAGCGAGGGACAAGTTCGAGTAGGTCAAAAGTTCACAGTCTCTATGCAAAAATGGACTTTGTGTTGCGTGTTGATACTAGATCGCTTATTGTATACATGATATTGTCAGGACGTGGCCAACATTGGCGGCTAAGAGCTAGTGAAACTGGTCCGTCCCTAACAGTCTGCCGATACGCCTCGGTGATCGCGACGGGGTGGTCTCCAGAGGTAGGTATGTGTATGTGTGGGATTAGGCCTACAAGCGTCTATAAAGGGACGGTAGTCCGTAGCCGAAGGGAGATTGCCGTTTTGTCTTCTGTTTGCACAAGAACTAATCTACAGTTCGTGCATTTCTGGTCCTATGTGACTTTATGCTTCTCGTTGTTGGCGATCTTCGTTTGGGTACATTCTGGAAGCCCATTTCTTCTCTACTCCGACGTAGAAGTTCTTGTCGTTGGTCTTCCGTGAAACAGTCAACGGGACCACGCTTCTTCTTGCTGTAAATCAGTAAGATTCTGTAGCCTTTTTACTTATATGCATGTATTGTGTAATTAAGTTTTGTTTTATTTGTCTTGAATTAGAACTGTTAACTTCATTGAAGAATTGACTTGGAGTCTTTTGTGCTACTTAGACATACCTTTTAGAGTGTAGAATCATGGAATATACCTAGACTAATTAAAATGGAGCCTTGTACCTTTAGGGACCTAGCAGAGTATACAGTCCTACTCACCTACTGTATAACTGTCTATATAGGCTATAAACCTAAATACCTGTATTTATACTAATGCCTAGGCTTATACTGAGATGAATAATTATAGCTACTTTCGTCAATGTAGCCTACGCACCTACGCCGTGATAAACCCTGTAGAATTCAACGTAGGCCTACAGCCCCAACTAGCATACATCTAGGCGAAAATCTGGCACATGGCGACAGAGGTAGAGTCTTTATAGAGCGCCCGATGTCATAATCTCAAGGCAACGTTCCGTCGTTGGCCGAACTGACATCCGGAACTCTCGCCAGCCTCGCTATCGATCTACTGGAAAGAAATTATTAATAACCGACGAAGCGAACAATCTTCCTATCCGCTTACCAGTTGTTTTGCGGTGAATTAATGAATCTGACTGCGCATAATTATTTTGATCCTAATACTATATTAAATCAAATAAAAATTGTTGTCTGAAAAGGAAATCTTCGATTTGGCGGCTTCAATGGTTTCGCTGCGGCAGGATTATTAGGCCTATTTTCTTCCAGACTCGACAAGATGTTTTGTTATCAAAGGCATGTCTAACAAGATTGGAGAGAATGAGGTTCAGATGAGGTGTGATTAAAAAGCCTACAAGATAATCACTGGTGGATGGAAGCAATACAGTAGTAAAGTTTCTTTGAATTTGCACTAAACAAGGCGACTATGAGACATAATTATGCCTAGGCCTATAAATTACTAGCTTTGTACCCGTATGCTTCTTTACAAATGATCATTGCTCTCAGGTCAACTCTGTAATTGGCATCACCCTTATCTTCAATGTATAATCTGGGACTATTATTACGTATTATTTCCGCAATAATAGTCCCAGGTATAATGTAAATGCAATGTAAATCCTTAAAAATTTACAACGCCACAAGAAAGTCATTTCAGGAGATTGGCAGAGGAAGGGAGAGACCTGATCTCCGGACTAAACCCGGTCGCACTGTTTATCCAACGCAGAATCTCTTACTTATGTATACTGTAACATGACTACAGGATTTGCAATTGCGGCCAATAGTCTACAAATTGCACGGCCCCTACAAGCACCATGCAGCTGGTTCAATAGGCTACCACATGCATGCATGACACAACAACGCACGCATGTATACAGACACTGTAAACACATGTATGTGCATGCATGCACACATCCGTATACAAATGGAAATACGAAGCATTACATTATGCATACATTAAGTTGACGTATTTTTAGCCCAACCATGCACACCCGTACCATACAAGGAACATTTTTTCACCTGCATAATACAACGATAATTTCTGTGGTATCTGTTTGAAGACCAGTGGAATACTGCTGCTGCTGCTGCTGCTGCTGCTGGTGGTGGCGTTGGAGTAAGCTGCTTCTGTGAATGTGATGTTGATGATGCTGATGACGATGGCAATCAACAGCAGCTGCTCGATGCTTAGCTGTTTTCTTCTTCTGCTATTTGCATCCAATGGAGATCAAGCAAACTCCGGAACTAATCACCAAGACACAGGTATGTTACACGATCCTCTGCCAAGTCCTACAAGATCTTTTCTCTGCAATTTCACCGTAAATATATGATATTTATTATTATTATTCTCATCTTACATGATATAGGTATAATAAAACATATATCCCCTCCCAGCACGCTCATATGGGACTCATGTTTCTCGGGGCTTTTGGAAGATCGTTAGAAGATAAGGAGGTCTACGGACTATGGCTTCTTTCTCTTCCCATCTCACATCCCTAGGACTTCGTCTTCATCATTCCATCACATATTATACAGATTCAGAGGCAGGACGTCCAACATCGAGATCGAAAGATTTGATGAATATTTTTATGCTCTGCCGAGCCTTCTAACGACTAATGATAGATTATCGGTATACGAGCAAAATGCAAAAACAAATTTCTAGGTTTTTCTATATATTTTATAGAATTTATTATATAGATAGGCTATAACGTATAAGAGTAGGCCCAATATTAGATTGATGCAACTATAGGCTACATCATGCACAAGTAACACGCATATATTCTGCTAGGTGCTAGGTCTACGTAAAGAGAATAAGTAGGCCTATTATAGGCCTAAATCCGCGTAGGCCTACTTCAAGTTACGCGCTCGTTACATAATCAAAAAACTCTCTAGTCCTATAGATCTAGAATCCCTATTGTAATTTACATATAGTCTGCCTTAAACGCGATATGTTAAGTCTTTACTCGCAACATGTAATAATCAAGGACGTTTCGTATTGTTAGATAGCCTCCTTCGGCGTGTAGACCTCAACACGCTTCCGGGCTGTAGTCGGGACCGCCTCTGAGTAAGAGTGGACTTGAAGGGACGGTATAGAAATGTGTGAATAAAATAAATAATGACAGAGTCTGATGGAAGTCGATTCAGCCTCTCTGTATTGCTGAGTCCTATAGTTAACACGCAGAAGCGCCTGATTTACTGCGCCGTCTGGCGAATGAAGTTTTAGCGTGCAGCCTAAGGAAATCTATCTGAGATCTTATAAGTTCTTTGTACCAATGTCTTATCCATTACACTAAGCCCCACTCCCCAGAGCAATTGTGAGTGAAAACCCTGCTCAAGGTCTTTACGCAGTGGCTTGAGATGGATTCGAACCGGCGAACCTTCGAAGGCAAACGCCCAACTACATCACTACACCACGGCACCCATATAATGATTAAAGGCGACGTCGATAAAGTGAGATTAGTGACTTCTTCGTCTATACAATACCATGCAATCCCATATATTGGTTTGTGTCGGTTTGAATGTCAGTAAACGAAGATGATTCGATCCTGTAGACATCAACTTCAGTTAACGATCGTGCGACATCAATATGCAGAGCAGTAATAATTATATTAGGACCAGATTATTATGGGACACGATCTGCAAAGTCTGAGCAGCAGCTGCTGCTGTCTCAATTATTATCTGTATCTGAGGAATTCTGTTGATGCGATGTATTTTATGGCTTCTTATGACTAATTAGATTTAGCAGTAATGGGGTATATACCTTCATAAATGAAGCTCTTTATATTTCAGCGGTTATTCCGCACATAACTTCAGAACCATCTGTAGGGGATATGTGCCGGCGCATCTGTTAGTACGCCCATTTGTCCGCGTCTATTCGTGTTTCTGTCAGTGCTTGTCTATCGGTTTATTTGTCAACTGATACTGATACAGCGAATTTATAGAATTTCTATGATAGTTATGACAGTTGCGATGAAGATGCTAATGACAAAGTAAATGACAATGATAATGATGAAGATGATTACGATGATGAAGATAGCGACAATGATTACAATGACGATGATTACTATGATCACTAATATGTCTCTCGCGTCTGTCTGTCTGTCTGCCTCTGTCTATAGGCTTACGTCTTGATCTTGTTTCGATCGTACTTGTTGGGTCATCATCATTGGTTGGTTCGTTATGATCGAAAGCCGATGTCAGTGCATTCCATCTGACATTCTCCAGGCAATGTATCGGTCTCGATTCAAGTATTGACATCTCGTGTTCTTAGGCCACATGCATTGCGGCATCGGGGCATAGAATTGGAAAGAAATTGTCGACATTTCCAATGGAAATGGAAGGATTAGGCGGAAACGACCAAGGTAACGATCACGGGACACTGCAGCAGGGGGCTTACCATAAATTACGACGCCCCATGCCCCCCGCGATGCACTTGTTTTCCATTTATGGAAAACGTGCTATTGAATGCTCGTCGCGCTAGGCTGGCTGCCTGACTGGCTAGGTGGCCAGTCAACTGAAAGACCTGAAAACAAATTGACTGACGTTGACCGATAATTCAACTGACAGGCTGTAAACCTAGTCCACTAATCCATTATATCACGTCCTACCCACTCACTCTCCCTCCCTCTATTTTCCCACCGCTCTTCCCTTATCTACATATGGTCTTCCCTTTCCTATCAGTTGCTTTGCTGGTCCCGTGCTTTCCGCATCATACCTAATCTTTCTATACGTTTGCATTCTTTCCAGTATTCCAAGCTGCTCTTCATCCTTTCTACAGTTTCGCCATCTCTCCTCTCTCTTCTCCATTTCTTCGAATGTACCACAATTTCTCTCTTTTCCGCCATTTTCCCAAATTACCTCCAAAATCTTTCTTTGCCTTCTACATCTCTTCTAACTTCCTCGCCATAGCTCCTTTTCGTTATTCAACTCTATCAACCGTCTTTCTGTCATTTCCTTCTTGTCCCTATTTTCCAATTGTTTCCTTATCTTTCCATTTTTTTCCGCCTTCTTATTCCTAGCTTCTTCCTCCATTCTCTCCAGTCGTTCCCAGCTCTCTCTGCGTCTCTCTCTGTCTGTCTCTGTCTGTCTGTCTGTGCCTGTATCTGTCTGTCTGGCTGTCTGTTTGTCTGTTTCTCTCTTTCTCTCTCTCTCTCCATTTGTTTCACATATTCCTCTCAAGCTTTCGCCTCCGTTTCGGCATGCGCTCACTTACCGACTATCCGACGTATTCGGGCATCAGATTCAGACTAATCCACGCCTCGGCATCGCCACAGAAATGAGAATTAATCAGTAGGTCATTTCCAGTCCCTTACTCACCCAATGGAACCAACAAGCTGCAGAAACTTACATCTGGTTTCTTCTGAAGGGTGCACCCTCCTCCACACAATCACCCAAGCGACCAAAAATCACTGACTACATCGGCCGACCCCCCCCACACACACACACCACGCTCGTTGGTCGATCTGTCTGTGTGCGGGTGTTTTGATAAAACAGGTCGATGCGAGAAATCAATAAGGAGGGAGATGGGAAAAGAGAGGGAAGGAAAAAAGGATTTCAATTCGCAACAAGGTTTCATTGGCAGCCGCGTTAAACCGGTGCGCGAATTTTATTAAAGTCAGGATTCCGAGAAAGATAAGAGGTTGGGCGTCGAATTCCACTCATCTCCTCCGTCAGATCAAGATTCAGACTGAAGAGAGATCGACCTTGTAAAGAAAATTATATAGGCTACTTTGGAATTAGAGAAAACCGTATTATGCTCGAAATAAGGAAGTCAGCAAAGCATCGGTTTCAGATTGGAACAGTTCTATCTATCTATCTATCCATTTGGTAATTTATAAAGCACCTCTCTCAGCAGAGCAATTCAGAGGCGCTCCCAGCGTGACCGGTACAGGTACGATTAGCCTACTAAGCTATCGAATAGTCCGCATTCAGATAATATTATTAGCCTGACAGGTATGGCAAGGACTGACATTTTCAAGTCATTTGACGCATAAGAACACAACAAGACCAGTTTAGATTTTAGAAGACATGTTACGACAACTGCATATAAAAACTTGGACTATTATCATAACTTGGACGGTGCTATTGTGTGCTCAATAATAGTTCAACCTCTCCTCAGTTTCTTCTGTAAAGCTCTGACAACGTCCACTGTATGTATGTATGTATCTATGTATGTATGTATGTATGCATGTATGTATGTAAGCATTTGTAGAGCGCCTTTTAGGTAACTCACAAAGGCGCTTCGGAAGTCCACTAAGCCAACTCTTTCTCGTCAGAATCAAATCATTACAGCAGAATTTAACTTTAAAATTCCCATTTGTTTCTTTAATAATTTGCATTTTTTTTATTACTTATTAATTGCTTTCTTGTTCGTGTTTTATCAGATGTCACTTTTTCATGTACTTAATTTTCTCTTTCTCAAGTCTTGTAACATTTTCATGACATGGTCCATTTCTATTTCTTGCGTAAAGTTTTGAAAATTCTTCCATCCAAACTTCCTTGGCCATCTCTTCCTAAGTAACCACATTGCCATCTCTAATGATTTTACGGGTTCAAAACCCTTAAATAAATTCTTTTCAACCTTTTAAATACAAACTATAAGTTTAAAATGATAATTTTGAATTTTTCGACCACATTCAGAAAACCTTCCTAAGTTTTCTGACAACAGGTCTAGTATAGCCTACGCGTCGATGTTCCAAAGCTCAATTTGCTTTTTAATTTTGTTAACATATTTCTCTACCGCCCCTTTAAGTTCATTTACTACTCAGAGACGGTCCCGATCCCAGCCCGGAGGTGTGTCGGAGTCAACACGCTGAAACGCCTCAAACAATTATGAGTGGTGAAGGACTTGCTTGAGGTCCTTACGCGGTGGGTGGGATTCGAACCTGAGATCCTTCGGTTGCAAGGCGTCTACCTTCACCACTGCACTACCTCGCCCCACAATGTGGTCTAAGGACTCGATGTTGTCCACGGAGTTTCTGTTGGCAAAACACCACTTACTACAATATCCCTTTGTCTTATATCCTTGACTTCTAGACATGCATGCTTTAGGTATTCGGGCTATCTCGTTGAAATAAATCTCAGGAAAATCCTCTAACATCATTTTTTCAACCCTCGCTGCTTCTCTCGTAAACCGGAAACACCCAGCGATAGGCCTAGACCTATTTGCTGGTGATTCACTTTTTCAAATACCTCTGAATTCTGTAGGAAATCTCGTTACTGCATGACATTACGGAACATAAAATCTCTACATATCGCGCATTCGCGCTGCATTGGACTGCATGTCATAATCTTGTTCATCAAATCCACAATGACCTCATTGCATCGGACTCTGTAACTCTTGTATCATATCAAGTTCATTAAATCCACTGCATCAGACCGTATCACATTCCATTATTTGAGTTCATTAAACCCACCATGTTACAGTGAGAGTCACACAATGAAATTGCATTTCTCAGCATTGTACTGGTGCAATGCACTTTGATAAGAACGGGAGGCGGTTCAGCTGTCGTTTTGTCGTCCATTATGAGCACCGCCTCTAGGCCCCAGCCCCCTTTACATCACCGACATACTCTCAATTAGCTGCGGGTGGTGTTCCCCATGTCCGAACAGCCCTCTGAGTCCGACCCGATGCACGACGGCTGTCACCGTCCGTCTGTCCACCGCCGCAGTCTCTCTCTCGTCTTAAGAGCCCTTCTGTCGGCCAGAGGTCTCACGTCGACCGACGTTTGTTTATATAGCGCCCGATATAGTCCTCTCGTTATGCTGGAAAACAATTCAATGCCCGCCCGGTCGTTGCTATAGGCGTACTATACCTGTCACGCTCTCTAACTGTCTCTTTCTCTTTCTCTTTATTTCTCTCTCTCACACACTCTCTCTCTCTCTCTCTTTCTCTTTTCTCTCCCTCTCTCAGCCATAAAATATTTCAGAGGGTTCCATTGGATATATAGTCGCAAAGTTTCACAGATAATTAATTATGGAAAATATTTTTCGTTTCGAAAAGTAACAACAATTAATTGAGACGTAAAAATCGTTAGTTATTGCGTTACATATTTTTGAGCCTTCAAAACACAGGGGCTGGGCTCATTAAAAGTTGTGTGACTGTTATTCTGTTTTAAGTATTTTTGTGAAATTCGACACTAGACCTATACGTAAATATGAATTGCCTTTCAGTCTGGAAAATTCGATTAAGAAATTCTTACTTCTAGCCGGAATATTAGCAAATAACGTCTATGGGATAATTTTTTGGCTCACCCTGTAACAGTATAGTCGGTATTTTTAGTGAGGCTTTATAGCTGCATATTGCATAATGTGCACATGCAAAGATTATTGACGCTACGTATATCTCCCAAATTTATGTCACCGATGCATATATAAATATAGCATCGTATCTAAGCATATACATGTATATATATATCGCGTATTGTAGGTTAACCGTTCACGAGCGCTTCCAATGTTCAAGGCCACGAGAGAAAAGGTAGGTTTCGAGAAGAGCGAATGAAGAAGAGAAAGAGAGAATCAAACAGGAATGATGGATGAGTGAGTAGAGGGAGGAAGTATAAGCTAGGCTTATATATAGCAGATGCAAACGACCTATGTATAGGTCTGCGCCGTTGTTGAAAATATCATGTAAACCTAAAACGAGTCTATAAAATTTAGTGTTTAATGATATTACGGTCAAATCCAACTTTCTCAAGTGAACAGATTAGGCATGATATTTATACGCAAGATTTTCTATATAATTATGCTGATCATGATATATGTGTCTATCTACATCAATGAATGCGTCAGTTAAGAGCTATTTCTGATAAGCGCTCTTTCGCCGAGTGCTATTTCCAAAAATAGCCTAAGAACGCCAGGTCCTCTTAAAAGCGACGCTCGAGAACTATTATATAGGCCTCATAATTATTAGTCCAGCCGTTTGCTCCTATGATGCATATTATTCCCGATAAACCACTTTCATAAATGTGCTTAGGCCTACATCTTTAAACGCTCAATTTGTTTTGTTATGTTTTCTTGTATTTGCTAAAATGATTTTGCTTTTATTCTAAAAACTATTTTTCATTCCATGGTCGTTTAGAGAAAAGATTTAGTTTAAATTCATGTTCGCGTTTTGAGGCTTTCGCTCCAACGTACCTGTAGGCTTATTATATCGCAGTAAGTATTGATCCATTGGAGCATATAACTCTTGAAATCCAAATGAAAAGCCTTGTGTGAAAACTGTTGTGTGCAGAAATCAATCATTAGAACCCAAAGATATATTAAAGTCTAACTGTACATTTAGACCTATACATGTAGGATTGTAGGCCTGCATTAAAATTGGAATGAATGTTAATTATCGATGAACTTGCAAGCCATCAATTAGGCCTGTTCTAGATAGCCTACTAGTAGGTAGTATCATAATGGAGCAATATAAAGCTACAGATTCGAAATTATAACTTGTGGCAGTTGAATTCGAGGCAACTATATATAGTTGTGTTTAACCTGGGTCATGACCTCGAAATCTCATCAATGTTTCCTTGTCCCTGAAGCCTTCAAGCGGTCGTCAACTTTCCTCAGAATTATAATTCATTTCTATAGCCAGCAGGGTTCATTGTTTCGCGTATTATGTCATCTCAATGACATGTCGGCGCCTGCATGAGGCTCTCTCTCTCTCTTGTGATCAAAGAAGACCGTCAACCTTTTTTGTCTCTCCTTCCTTCGCATTTGGCCCAAAGTTCCATTGCTCGCGGAAGCAGTTACGCGCGATCGGTCGGAGAGCGAAGCATAGATTGATAGAGAAGCAAATTCTCTTCTCCGTCTTCTGTATATCATGGATAACGATGCGGCTGATAAGCACAAGAGAATAGAGCAGCGTGGCTTTATTTTTATACGTTTTCTACGCATGCGGCTCCTTTCGAGTTCTACCTTGGACTCCCTCCCATTGGTGTGTAACTGATTTTCTGTCTGTCAGCTTAGACCTGCTCCTTCTTAGGCTCATACACTGTATGCATGTATGTATGTGTGTTTTTCTATACCGCCTCTTGTAGTCCACTACTATTCAGAGGCGGTCCCGACTACAACCCGAAGGTGTGTCAGAGTTTTTACACGCCGAAGCGCATCAG
>JAQFXW010004354.1:0-11128 GCA_034693945.1 Dendrobaena attemsi
ATTACTTAATTAATATTTATTTACTAGAAGTATTGTAGGGCATATTGTAGTCGTATCTGTGAGACTGTGAATTTAGAAGCGCGTCTAGTGCAAAGAACCCCAACGGAAGAAAATAATAATGTTTTGAGATAACAGAAAGACACAGAAGCACAGAAAAGGAAAGGTTGAACCAAGACGAGGAGAAGTGAATTCACAGAGAGGGAGGGACCAGTGCTTGCAAAGGATCGTCTGGGACATTGTGGTCCTGACAAGTGGAACAAAAAAGTCAAGACTCAGGATGATCAGAGGATTGAAGAGGACGCAAAGACGTCGTAGAGTGAGGACGGTGTACCATCTATAGGCTATCACTAATATACGTCGGAGCAAGATAGAATAGGGATTTGAGCACCAGCTAGGTAAGAACCTTTCAAAAATTGAATGCGCACGAAAATGGGAAGTCAGTGAAGATGTTCAGACATTATCTTAACGGAAGTTAAAAAATCTAGGAAGACAGACAATCGGTCGAACATCGTTGAGTACAGTACTATAACAGATAAAAATAGAGCTTAGGTAAGTAGGCCTATATTTTATTCTGGAACAGACAAGTGCATGGACATTGGATAATAATGGTGAAGGTATCATAGACGAGGAACCATATCTGAAAAATAGTGGTCCTTTATTTAGTAGCCTCAGCAGAAACCAAACGCACCCCTTTGATTTTTCTGTGGGTGAACCTGAGAATTAGTTGCTGGAAGTAAGAGGAGTTAGTGAGCTGTAATAAATACTTCCACAGTCACAGTTGTAGAAATTGAGAAGAATGCTCAAGAACAATTTTGTTTGCTAAATGTTACTGTTACAATTTTCTGAATTATAATAAAGTAAGAAGTGTTTTGATTATGAAGTATTGATTATAGGCCTACTATTAAGTTTATGCATGATGGATAAACATACTGCATTTTAATGTGAACAAAAATGCGGTGAAGGATCAGAAGGCAGAGAAGCGCTCTCAACTAGAGCGTTCATGCTGAGCTAAAGTTAACCGCCAAAGTATCTCATTCACTACGTCATTTGGCAAACACTATCAATTTTATGGTTGGGGTTGCTACAAGTTTAGGAGTATCATCGCGGGTCGCAGCACTAAAAAGGTTGAGTTCTGGGGCGCGCGGTAGTGTAGTGGTGAAAGTCGCCGCCTTGCAACCGAAGGGTTGCGGGTTCGATTCCCACCCGCCGCGTAAGGACCTTCAGAAAGTTCTTCACTCACAATTGCTCGTGGCGCTTCGGCGTGTACACTCCGACACACCTCCGGGCTGTAGTCGGGACCGCTTCTGAGTAGTAGGAGACTTGAAGAGGTAGTATAGAAATGTGTGAATAAATAAATAAAATAAACAACATACATAATACAGAGAGAGTGAAAGAGACATACAGACAGACAGACAGACAGACAGAGACAGATACAGAGACAAAGACAGATAGACAGACAGACAGAAAGACAGAGACAGAACTTGACAGAAGTACATTATACTTACAGTACGTATACATATACATACAGTACTGAATTATGGAGACAAGTCTGAAAACAGACTCAATCTCTCAATCATAGTGCGGTAGGCCTATATATACATGTAGGCCTACTGTAACAGGCGATGCTGACTAGGAGAGACAGCGACAGAGACAAAAAGACAAAGACAGAGAAATAGTAAGGGATAGATAGATAAAGAGAGACAGAGGAGACAGACAGACACAGGCACACATAGAGAGACTGAGAGGCAGACAGAGAAGCAGAGAGAGAAACAGAGAGAGAGATGAAAGAAGCGCAAGCGGGCGGACAAACAGTCACTCAACACAATCTAGTAAACAGACAAAGAGAAAAACAGATGAAGCAGCAGGCAAACAAGATAGACAGCAGACACTTAGACAAAGAAACAAGGCAACAAAAAGACAAGCAATACGGGACAACACACAGGATGCAAACAATGCGAAAACACAATAGACAGACAAAGTACATATATTGCAATATGCATCATTATAAGCACAGAGACCTTCAGACGGCTAATGTAGACAGACAAAAGCAGACAAATGCAGAGACTTCAGCAGAAACGTGAAAGAACGAATTGGTGGGCAGGATTGAAAAAAAGGGGTGTCAAGGGGAGAGTCTGCAGAAGTCAAGTCTGTTGACGACTGCCGGAAGCTAATTATTGCTATGAGCTCCATCTAACGAAGGTTTTTACCATCAGTCAAAGTCAGCGAGCGACTGCCTCTAGGATGTAGACTTGTTAAACTAAGACTCCCTCTTCCGTGTTTGTGTAGAGGCACCGAGTCTACTAAAAGACTGTGAGTGCCAAAAGGTGACGGCATAGCTTTTTTTAGCGTGCAGCTGTACACAAATGTGCAATTGTAAATCAAGTTTGTGCAGTTGTAAAGCTGTTGTGTGCAGTTAAAAAATAGTAAAAAGATGACAAAAATGTACTTCATTTGGCATCAAATTATCAAATTTCCTTTGGCTTCGCCCCAGACCCCGCCGGGTCGATATCACTTGAGTCTTAAGAGGATGTCCTGATCATGTGCAGCACTAGTTGAAAACCATTGGGGTGATTATAAACATCATTTATGATTGGAAGCAGGCGTAATTAAATAAGGACTCAAAATGCACTCCATTTGGCATCAAATTATCAAAATTTTGCCGGCTTCTGGGGCTCTGCCCCAGACCTCGCTAAGTCGATATTTTTTAATAGGATATGCAGCACTAGTGGAAGACCTTTGGGGTCGTTTGTGACCACAGTTGTAATCGGAGGGCCAAAATAATCATTGACAAATTGGAAGTTAATAAGAGCCCAAAATGCACTCCATTTGGCATCAAATTATCAATATTTCTTTGGCTTCTGGGGCTCCGCCGGGGGAGCTTACGACGCTCCCCAAGGCCCCCTAGTCGTTAGGGACAAGAATTGTGCAGTTGTAAAAATTCCTTTAAAAAAGCCCTAGGTAACGGTCTTATTTGAGAAGTATTAGCGCGAAAAATATTTTTAACTTTTCTTATAGCAGGGAAAATGCGCTAAAATGTAGATAATGATTATTATTATTATTAGCACTTTGTAACAGCATGTAGAAATAAGTTATTATATTTTCATAAAATTGCATATTGTATAATGTATATTGCATGCAGACATGTATGCAAACTAGCTCAAAACTGAAGTGAACTCATTGTTAATATCAAGGGACTCCTCAGCTTCATGTAGGCAGTGCCTCCATCTCATTGGGTAGGCTATAGGATCGAACGCCTCTGTTGAGGTTAGGCCTACTGTAAGAGGCGCTTGCCTGGTTATAAATTTATAAATCGAAGCTTAAGCTACAATTACAAAAATAATATTACAATTACTAAATATCCTATTCTGTGTTTGCTCTAATATTAGGCCTATTTGGTTAAATATGAGTTACGTGTAATAAGTGATAATCCGTTTTACAGATAATCTGCAAATAATATTGCAACTAAACACATACAAAAGCCTAAAACTCTAAAATAGTTTAAGATAGAGGCTAACTGTTATTTATCTAGGTAGGGCCTATAGTCAAGTGAGATCAAGTACGGTACCTTTTTATTGAAACCAAAAAACGCCTCCCCCGTCTGGCCACTCTGTAAAATGCTTTTCCTTCCGACCTCACCATTCGCCTCGTTATCACTCTCATCAGCATCTAACTAACGCATCCCGACGACAGCGCTACACACCTCCTTCGGTAGCAGGCCTGCCTTCTTTGTCTCCATTTAAACTTCTACATGTATGTCTGCCTGTATGTATGCCTGTCTTTCATTCTGTCAATCTGTCTGTCTATGTATTTATCTGTCTGGCTGGCTGTATGTATGTCTAGCCGACACGCCCATCTGTCTATCTGTCGGTCGAATGTTTGCTCTTTCGCTACCGGTAACTTTTCCTTCTTCCTTCTCACAGTCTGCCTCTTCTCGCCCTCTAGGCAATGAGCGTGGACTAACTAATGCCTATAGTGCATAGTTATTATAGAATCCAAAACTGTCAGCCCAGACAGCTGATTAATCTAGACCAGCGTCGGGGGAGAGCTACCCCCAGGATAAGCATTTCCCCTAGGAATTTTTTTTAGTATACCCCCAGGAAAAAATGTTTAATATAGGGGTATGTAAAATAATAGGATTTCCCCTCCCACGTTTCATGATTCCCTTCCAGAAGAGGGGACTAGATTACACACTGCAGTCCAGAGATGCTGATTCAAACCCGCTTGGGCAGATGAATATTCGAGCATAATTATAGGTCTGTGGTTCTATGAAACTATCGCATCTGGGCCAATCAATCGATTAATCGATACAACAAACTTGAGTCAATAGGGGCCTACTCAATAGGCTAGTATGAACAGCGGAATTTCTCGGCTGGCTCCGGTCTGGATATCTTGTGCTCCCGATCATAGCAGCATACGACAACTCTGAGCAAGGGGCGTGATGGGGGTGGGTGCATAGACGTAATGTGTGGGGTACAATGGGTACATGTACCCCTCCCCCCACTTTTTGAAGTGGGGTACCGTACCCCCCACTTTTTCAAGCAGAAATAAAAATCATTCCATATTTTCGAATTGTACCTAGTTAGGCTTGCCGACGTCAGCTGTTACTAAACATTCTATAATAATTTTTTAACTGTCAGGATTTTGGGTTAGCTATTAAATGCGTGGATGATAATAGCCTACAGTACAGAGTACAGACCAATGAGATTATAATGTAGGATTAATCTCATTTTATTGATACAGATTGTATAGGTTCTATGATTGATATGGATGACGTGAATCTGGGATTTGATTTTAAAAGTAAACGCAGTGTTCGGATTTGCTAATAAAATCACACGTAAAACGGTAAAAGAGATAAATACCTTTTAAAACGAAAACGAGTAGATAGCAGTGTTGTGTAGACAATAAAATTGTTGTTAATCGAGTCTGCAATTGAGGCAAACTATAGCTTATTCGCAGTTCTTGTAATCTCAAAGTTTAGCCTGTTTAAGGTGAATAGAATTGACATTGAAAATTGTACAAGGTCACCCGGTCAATTTCAGAGTGCCAAAGTGTTTTGGAAGATGCCTGATCATGCCTCATTGACACTTTATCAGTCAAGATAATATTTATTTCTAGGTAACCAGTCAGATAAGTCCTGCGTGACTTTCCGGTAGCCTGCCACTTTTTAAGTTCTTGTTTTGTGCATTTTTCTGATTACTTATGTGGCAAACAAATTACAGCCATACACCCATATATACAGCAGTTGACAACAAGACTTATGACGTCTGAAAACTGATGCAGGCAATCCAGTTTTAAAACAGGCCTATAAAAGTAAGCCTACAAATCGCTGGTATTATATAGACTCTGTATATAGCCAATAGGGGCTACCAACAGGTATAGAACTACAGATAGGCCTATTATATATGTGTGTATATTATATATATAGCTTATAATAGGTCTGTGCCTCTGCAAACAACATCGTGGTCATAATAGCTACTTGCAAAGATTTATGCAAGACGGGAAAGGAGGACAAAGAATTTCCCTCCATCCATTCAATGTACTGTAGAATTAAAGCTGCGAACTGTTCCAGAATATTATGCAGTTTCCAATGCGACCCTCATCAGTCTTATGCGCCAAGCTATTGGTAGGCCTATAATAGAGTCTCCATAGATCAACAGTTAGCCGACGAGAATACTCATTACCTTCTTAAATGCAACAAAGATTGGATCAGTGAGATCCCAAACATCCTTTTATGCAAGCTAGGCCTAGCTGTATAAATCTTTATTGTGACTACCTATAACTTTCTCTTAATCTTAAAACTGCCTTATTTTCTACTATTAGACCTCTATAGTAGGCTATATATAACCAGCACTCGATCTTAATTCTTTTCTGAATATAGCATTCTTCGTCAACATTCATAAAAAATAATAATACAAAACAGCATAGAAATCAATCTTCCAATAAAACTCCTTTCGTCAGCAGAAACCGAAACATCAAACTATATAGACATTCAGTGTATACTGCCTGTCTTCTACAAGCGCCTAAACTCGACTAACTACTGATGATGATGATGATGATGATGATGATGATGATGATGATGATGATGATGATGATGATGATGATGAGTTCTCTGTCCGGAGGCAGATTCTAGGCTTGCGCCACCGGGGCAATGAGGTTGTTTCCCGTTGACTTCCTCACAGACAATTTATGGGCAAGCAACTTGTCCAATGTCGCTACTTAACGGCTCAAGTGGGGTTCGAACCTGTGACCATTAGGTCACAAGGCATCGACTAGCTAGGCCTAACTACTATTAGGGGCCTATAGCTACCACCTAGAACACACGTGCAGTTCTTTAGTTCGAATCAAGCAAGCGCCCAAACCTTCAACCGCCGCTTAGGAATATCAATTAGACTAGCTGTAGAACCCGTCAAAAATGACGGATTATTTTAAGCTCTGCACAAAATACGACTTAAAATATATATTTGTAAATTTGCGTAAATCAACTTATCGTGATCGTGTATATAAAGGGCCTGTAGTCCGATCATATTAAGCTGTATGTAAGCCGTTAACTGTTGTACGGCGAAATGCGAATTGTTAGCGCCACCTAGCGAATACATTAGTGAATATTTGACGTTATTACCGGACCCCGTTAAATTGATTATTGGTTAGGGCCTACATTAATTGTTACCACTAGAATTAAAGCTTATGTAGGTAGCTATATCTACACATAGGCCTAGGCTAGGCCTATCATCAACAATCGCCTGCCAAGTAAACAAGCACGGCTGTAAGTAAGTAGCCTAAGTTCACAATTGTTACTGCATATTCTATCTTGTATAGGCCTAATGCTCCTTGAGGGCTGAAGCTTGAGTTGCTATTTTGTTGTCGTTACCTTTGGAATAATAATAATATTATTATTAGCCTAAGCCTATGTGAAGCTAATATGAAATGTTATCCCACTCGACGCTATTCTTAGACCACTCGATCTATTCCAACCTAACTTCGGCAAGTTTGAAATTATTATGAACCCTTATGTCTATTACAGCATTGCATAGGCCTAAGCTTAATGCAAAATCGCAGTTTTCTTTATAATGATTAGTACGATTAGGCTATGTGTTCATAGTCTAGTGACTTTAGTCAGTCATTAATAAGTCAATCAGCTGTTCCTTTGACTTCTAACCTGCAATTATTGGCTATATTGGTTCAGGGCCGGATTTAGACAGAGAGAGGCCCTAAGCCAGTGGTCTCAAACATGCGGCCCGCGGGCCGCATGCGGCCCGTGGACTCATGTTTTGCGGCCCGTGACGTCCACCTGGTCTGCTTACCTTTTCTGGCCTTTACAGGAAAAACTAGTCTATTGAGTCTATGATTATCATCTTAGAACTTTTAGACTTCACAAGTGTAGAGGCTACAGTACCTATCTTGTCTAGTCAGGTCTACGGTCTAGTGAAAATTCGATAAGGGCCAGCTATGTCCTCAGTGAAATAATTGCAAAATCTTCACACGCTTTTGCCGAAAGAATACTTTTCAAAAACTTGTGAGATTTTGTGTCCTCATGAAAATTCACAAACTATGCAATTTGGCAACTGCACATATTTTGGCTATGTTCGGAAATACTTATAGGACCTATTATTTTGTGAAGAGCTGTTTTCTCTGATGAAGATAAATAAATCGCATCTCAGATAATAGAGCGAAATATTGATGCAATTGTAGTTGGGAACTGGGAAACTCTGCCAGCAGAGTAGCGTAAAAATTACTTGAGCATTAGCCTAGCTGCATGTCCTCTGCAACTAATCGCCGTTCTGAATTTAAATTTAAAGTGGATACAAGTTTAGTTTCTAGTTAGTAATGAATGTGGTATTAATGGACTGCACATCATGGTATTTTTGAGTTGTAATCGTTGTGCATAGTAAAATATAAGTGTGCGCCATATATTGTCATGTTGCGACCCGTGAACCATTGTAAGTATCCTGATGTGGCCCACCAGACGACTTGAGTTTGAGACCACTGCTTTACATATTGCTTTTATTATCACCTGTAGCTGTTACTTTAAGCATAGCTGTTACTTTAATATGGTACTTTGATATAGCTGCTACTTTAATATGGTACTTTGATGTAGCTGCTACTTTAATATGGTACTGTAATGTAGCTGCTACTTTAATATGGTACTTTGATGTAGCTGTTACTCTATGTGTAGGCCTACCTGTTACTCTATGTGTAACTTACTTTATGTGGTACTGCTACTGTGGCCTTCCACCCTATGTGAAATTGTTACTCCATAGGTATCTGAAACATTTGTTGCATATGTAGGAGTCTATGTTCCTGTGCAAGAGAACGGAGTTTGGGTGAACAAGATGTGGATCTACACAGACGTAATCAACCGAGAGGCAGGATCTAATTCATCTGTTCAACATTTAACGTCGTATTTACTAGGTCGTAATCGTAATCTCAGAATTTCTTAGGTGTCTCTTGACGGCTAGGCACAGGGCACCAGTGTATTCACAAGCGCTGAACTGTTTAAGGAATGTGACGAATATGCTATGAGCAGTTTTTTAAATTACGGGTGTATTGCATCGGCAGGATCGTATTATTTTCCTTGGCATTAGCTTTACCTGTTGATGATCCAAAGTCGTATTATCCCTCGGGACGAAGCGTTAATATGGTTTTGACGGTTGGAGAGTTACTGTCCTGTTTAGACCTCTTCGATGGCCAATTGTTAAAAATTGCACCGGAAGGCTTTACAGAACTTAAGAATATGTTTGTCTTTTATTTTTTATAGAAAGGTGTTTGTGTAGTGTAGAATTTTGAGCTTATAGATACATCTGGAACTTAGGTGAGAGGGAGCAGGAGAATACAATTTTTAAAACACTTATATTGGTTGCTTTATATGTTTTCCAGGAGGAGATGATACGTTTGCTGGGAAATGCAGTCAGCAACCGCCAACTGATAACAGCTGAAGTAGGAATTCTGTGTATTTATCACTGTATGGGTGAATGAAAGGTGAACAATTGATCTGTTGATCTGATCATATTAAAGCTTCATGGACCCAGTCCTTGCATTCCTTGCTCTTTTGCACGAATCCTCATTATTGCCATTATAATTATTATTACTATTATTTCTTAGCGCCCGAGGTATTTATGATCCCTCAGGCAAAGAGAAAAAATTGTTCGGAGACCAAAATTTAATATTCGGGAAAAATCGAGATCGATTATGGCATCAAGAAAGGTTCCATTAAAAGCCATAGCGTTGAAGTGCTGAATATTCGCTGTAAGGTGAATATTCAGAACTTTTGCTTCTAATTATTGTTATCTTTAGTAATTATATTAGCTTGCATGACCATATTATTGTCATTATTACTGTTTTAAAATTTTATATCGTGCACATTCAGATAGCAATCTCAAGTCGAGCGGGATTATGATTGCGATTGTCGAGGTAATTAACTACAGACACAGACTAAAGAAAAGATTTTGAGAAACATTAGTTAAGGTGTTTTTCTCCAACTTGAACACTTGAAGCAATCCGAAAAACGTCTTGATGACTTCTAAAAAGAAGTGACCTTTAAGGAAAATTTTTGATAAATTGCTTCCAATTCAATCAATCAATCAGTCGGAATTTATTTAGCGCCCCTTCAAGGTCTCTACTCAGAGCGCTCCCATCCGAGGTCACGCAGAAGATACCTCATGTCCTAGGTCGGTGTTAACACGTTTAAGCGGTAGTGTAGTGATGAAGGTTGCCGCCTTGTAACCGAAAGGTTGTGGGTTCGAATCCCACCTGCCGCGTAAGGACCCTTAGCAAGTTCTTCACTCACAATTGCTGAAGCGCTTCGGCATGTAAAACTTCGACACACCTTCGGGCTGTAGTCGGGACCACCTCTGAATAGTAGTGGACTGTAAGGGGCGGTATAGAAATACACACATACATACATACATACACCTCCAGTCCCATCTCCAGTTCGTTTAGCTTTGCATTAGATATGGCGGGAGATTGAATAAATGTCGATTTTTAGTGTCTTTTCAGCCTTGACAAAGAGGGCAGCACGTATATTCACGGCCAGAAACAGTATCTGCTGACAGTGATCAAGATCAGCGATCGAGTGAAGGAAGAAGATCAGTAGGCAGATTCTTTAAATGTTCTTTGTCTGCAACGTATCGTTTTGCATTGTATTGGAGCACGTATATAGCGCCTCTCGTAGTATGAGATGCCCCTAACTTGAGTGCTGATGCTGAGTCGAAGTTAACGCAACGTAGCGCCTCATTTACTGCGCCACCTGGCGACGACAGAAAGCTGAGTCTAACTATGGTTAGTACGGAAATTCATTTTTAGACCTTATATACTTTGTCCCAGTTTCTTATCTCTTCTGATAACCCCTCCACAACAGAGCAATTATGAGCGCAGGATTTGCTCAGGTCCCAACGCAATATGATAGACTGAGAGTAGATTCGAACCTGTATGCCAAACATTGCACTGCAATGTTATGTTAATCCCACCCGCCGCGTAAGGACCTCGAGCAAGTCCTTCACTCACAATTGCTCGTGGCGCTTCGGCGTGTAAACTCTGACACACCTCCGGATTGTAGTCGGGACCATTTCTGAGTAGTAGGGTACTTGAAGGGGCGGTATAGAAATGTGTAAATAAATAAATAAATAAATGTGTAGCCTATTTATTATTCACTCAGGTAATGGTAGGTTTTTTTGTTTAATGGGAGTAGAGTGGAGTGAGTGAGTGAGAGTACTCTTAAATAAAGTCCAGACATCTTACATGATTAAGGTTTTACATGTCACTCATTGCATATAATTTTTATTTTATACATAAATATAGTTATGTTAATCTATTTAGACCTATTAATAATTTATATTTTTAATATATAATTAATAAAATTCAACGCTTCAATGCTGTTGCTTTCCAAGGCACCTTGTCTAGACTGCCCGTCGTTGAAGAGCGACACTCGTTCCACTGAGCAGTCCCTTTATTAGGCCTAATAGAATATTTATCCAATATTTAATCTATGATCGTTTTATTAATAAAAATAATAAACTATGATGTATTTTGGTATCTATTTAAGAAATTGTGCAGATTTATGATTAACTAGATATCTCCCGTCAAAAATGACGGTAAAACCTGGTTTTTAACCTTCTTTTAACCCGTGAAAGTC
>JAQFXW010004355.1:0-11128 GCA_034693945.1 Dendrobaena attemsi
CTTACGCGGTGGGTGGGATTCGAACCCACAACCTTTCGGTTGCAAGGCGGCGACCTTCACCACTACACTACCGCGTATGTTTATGACATACTATTATAGGGTCTTAATTAGGTTATGACAGGAGTGGAATTAAACCCAGTGGTTGAAGTGATCTGGGTGAGCAGTGGGAACTCCAAAGGTTTGATTTGTATGTGTTACATCGTTCCTTTGCATTTCAGCAGTGGGAACTCAAGCGAAGAATCTTGAGAGCAGTGTGAACGCCGTTCCCACCCACCTTATGCCCTGATTAAACCGTTGGCAGCTGTTCAAAGCCCCCAATAAGCGTTCTACATCTAATTCTACAACGCCACTGCTAAACGAATGAAAGATGAGTTAACATGAAGTAGTTGCCTGACGAAGCAAACTTGGATTATCAGCTCTGTGTCCTATCCATTGCAGTCTTATTGTGTCGTTCTTTGAACCTCAAAGACAAATACGATCAAGTTTGGCTAATACTTAAGCCGGCCTAAGACAGGGGCTTCTGTCCCTATACCTAGCAGGTGCAAGTGCGCCCAGTGGAAAACCGGGGAATATTTCATAATGTATAAATTTTAGAAATTGGGAGGAAGACTAGTCAGAACGGATGGAAGAATATTTTTGTGGGGGCAATTGGAAAGTCATGATTTTTTAGCCCGGCTGCTAGGGGGGATAGAAGCCCCTGGCCTAAGAGGCAATGGTGCAAGCATCTCTGGTGTAGATTTACATGATTTCTAAGTTGAAAGTTCAGCAGGCTAATCATGGTATTTCACTGAACAATAGTCAATTTCGCATGTTGAACTAGGCCTGGATTTAGGCGTGCAATGGGGACTCCACCACTTAGGGGCCTCCACCACTTAGAGGCCTCCACCGCTTAGGGGCCTCCACCACTAGGGGCCTCCACCACTAGGGGCCTCCACCACTTAGGGGCCTTCACCACTTAGGGGCCTCCACCACTTAGAGGCTTCCACCACTTAGGGGCCTCTACCAGACCACCACATGGACATGAATTTGTTTAATGCCTCAGAAAGATTGTAAGTAGTGATGACAAATATTGTACGTTGTCTATGGACTTTCGGAGGAAAACAGAAGTAATGATTAAAAGTCATCCGTAAAATTGTGGACGAAAATGAAGAATAAATTATAGGCCTACAGTGCACTGGGGCCTCCCCACAGACCACGGTAAATAAAGCCCTGTGTTGAAATGTAGGTGAAACAGATTCTAAGTGAGGCAGAGTAGTCCTAAGCAATGATTTATGTAATCAGCCTTGTGACATCTCGGAGGATAGAACGCTACTTGACTTAGACGCGTAGGCCTACAAGGCAAGGTTCAAAGGTGCAAAGTCTATCTAGATACCACGCTTCTGCTACAAACGCACTGCAAGCAACCATGCACTGTTTAGGCTGCGCGACAAGCGATTCATGGTGCAGTCTTTATACAGGCAAAATGTGGTGGCTGTATAGGCCTACGTATCGGCTGAACTGGGTTGTTTATACTATGGGCGTAGGTGAAACAGGTCTTAAGTAGGTCTATGCGACCATGGGGCATGCTGTCTACGAGGCCAGTGTACAGGGATATTATTCGGCAGGTCTGCAGAAGTATTAGCTCACAGTATTCTTAGTCATGAAGTATATGTTTGAAGCGCATGTGGGCCTAATTAAGACCCTTTAATAGGCCTAATAATTTATAGACCGTATTTTGTAAATGCCTGTGATGTGGACCCTATAGATTTTACAAGTCTTGAAACAGGTGAGCCTAATTATATTTTATTCACACATTTCTATACCATTTCTATACATTTCTATATAAAGTCTCCTACTGCTCAGGCCCGACTACAGCCAGGATGTTTATCAGAGTTTACACGCGGAAGCAATGTTATTGTGAGTATAAGGACTTGCTCAAGGTCCTTACGCGGCGAGTGGGATTCGAACCTGCAACCCTTCGATTGCAAGGCGGCGACCTTTACCACTAGGCCTACATTACCACGTCCCACCAATAAATAAGCTTAATATTGAACTTTTAGAGCAGTCACGGTCAGAGGCGTCTATCCCCCTGAGATGTTGTAGCAACTTTCCCCACCCAATTTATCTATTTCCCCCTTCTGCAGCCACTGTAGATCAGTGCATATTGGACAAATTCTGACTGCTGGGACAATAATATCCTCTACGACTATGGGGTCTGAGGGAGCGTCGTAATCTCCCCCAACGGGGTCTGTAGCGAAGCCCCAACCAACAACGCACTTTAGAACATTTACTGCCAAATGGAGCCCATTTGAGCCACTTCATTTAGGTCCTCTAACAAAATGTTCTTATCGGTATTCTGCATGCCTTTCACTTTAGTCATGCATAGACTTCCCATAGAAGTTTGAAAATTATGGTAATAAGATTTCAATGGTACGATGTTCAAAAAGTTACAACTTCCTCCTTATATTTCGCCAAAATAGGCTACCTCCCCCTATTTCTTAAATGGAGCATTTTGCTCCAAGGATTCTATGGTGTAGACGCCCCTGGTCACGGTTCATTCTCAAACGGTCGGTTAATCACGGAGAAGAGTTTAGAAATGGTTAAATTAATCGTGTTTCAGTTATCTATAGGCTAATAGTTCCTTAACTATTTTTGCACAAGTTTGCCCTTAGATTAAGTCTGTCTGTCTGTCTGCAGAGAATTCATAGATGGAGTCCATTGGGAATAGGGATCCGAGATCACTGTGAGCTAAATCAATAAATTGATCAACCAATTTAAACCAGACGATTCTTGTGCCGATAGTAACAACTATTCGATATTAAAGATTGGTTTGTCGCCTACAAAGGAACCGACAACAAGACTCGACCTGTTAAAGCTGGCTATTTGGATCGTCTACAAATGAATTATAATGGTAGGCCTACATGTAGGACTATATAGGCCTAATATGTTTAGACCTTTCAATAGGTGCCCAGGTTCGAGATCTCTCTTCACTGTCTAAGGAGTTAGGGCAACACGAAGTTAGCCTAAACCTGGCTCAGTTAGCCTACGTCGTTGGAAAGAAAAGTGAACGACAACGTTGCTGTAACCCTAACATTTCGAGGTAACCTATAGGGATATTAGGCCTATATTAGACCTAGCCTATTACACGAGTGTAGTCCTATGCGTTTACTTAGGCAAGTTTGAAGGCGATCGTTTGTTCAGTCTGCAAAACTCATAGGCGTAAAGTTTTCTTTGGGGGGCGGGTATATGGGCTACATGTACCCCACTTTTTGAAGTGGGGGGGGGGGTACCGGTACCGTACCCGAAACTTTTTCAAACAGAAAATAGCAGCTGTTATTCCATTAAGGATCTTGGCTTAGCTATTAAATACGTCGATGATAATAGCCTACAGTAGGCCTACAGACAAAGGTGTAGAGTCGTAGCACATTATAATTACTGTGGTCGTAGATTCTACCATCTTTGGTACAGAGTAAGCCTAGATCTTTACATGTAGACCAATGATCGAGATTGTTATACATGCAGCCTAATCTCATTCTCAATTTTTTTCCAAGACATGCTGAGTCTGTCTTTTGGCATGTGTGTTGTATCACAGTATAGGCTACTGTGATTGTATTGAATATTTTGCCATTGAGTTGCCATCTCATTTCTTGTAACGTAATTAGGTAGCCCTAATTAAGCGGAACAATGTTCCTTTTGGGTATGCCCTTTGCATCCCGTTTTTGATGAACTGTGTTTGCATAAATTACTTTATGGCAAAGTTTATGTGAATTTGGAGCAATAAGAAGAGAGAGAGAAAGAAGGTTTGTTTAACGACGGTGTATGACACAATGGCCTTTACCGTCGGAAACAATAAGAAGAGATGATGATGATCATTTAAATACAGAATTGCGTAGGTTCTATGATTGATGCATCGTCTATGGATGACGTAAATCTGGGATTTGATTTTCAAAGTATTTACAAGTATTTAAAAGTAAAAATATTCACAAATTTACAAGTATTTAAACGAAAACGATAGGCCTAGCAGTGTAGGCCTAGACGATAAAATTGTAGTTATTGAGTCTGCAATGGAGGTAAGCTAGAAAGCTTCATCGCAATTCTTGTAGGTTTAATCTCAAAGTTTAGCGTGTTTGGGTGAATAGAATTGCGACTGAAAATTGTACAGGGTCACCTGGTCAATTTCAGAGTGCCAAATTTTTCGGAAGATACCTCATTGCCACTTTGTCATGACAATGTTCTTATTTATTACTGCGAATTGGCAAAGCAAAATGTCTCTTTGCAAGAAACTTAGAGAAAATATTTGTATCCCTCACTTTTTAGGTCAAAGACTCGACCGAGAAACACATCAGTCATGTTCGTAAGGAAGTTGGGTGTCAGAGTCGGTCTGCAGACGACCAAGAACTGGAATATCTTGCTCTCGTTTTGCGAATCCTCCGTTGGAACAGGTAAGGCAATTATATAAATTAGCCTATCTGCAGTTGACTATTGTATAATTAGGCAAATAGAATATAATTATATGTATATGGCTATAAATATATTCACATAGGGTGTCAGAGTATTGCTATACCACCTCTTACTAAGGCTCTTAGGGCTAACATGTAACAATAACATATATACATAGTATAGGCCTATATCTAGGCCTATTTGTTACTAGATGGCAAAGTCACTGTAGCTGTAGACCCTGTTATTTTACTTTTTATTTGACGGACAAGCAGCCTTACACTTTTCTTTTCCCCACCGAATGTATGTATGTATGTATGTATGTACGTATGTATGTGTGTATTTCTATACCGCCTCTAAAAGTCCACTACTCAAAGGCGGTCCCGACTACAGCCGCAGGTGTGTCGGAGTTAACACGCCGAAGCGCAAGGAGCAATTGTGAGTGAAGGACTTGCCCAAGGTCTCTACGCAGCGGCTTGGGTGGGAATCGAATCCGCGACCTTCCTGACGCGAGGCGGCGACTCTAACACTCGCGCCACGATGCGTGTGTATGGCCAATGTGCTCATTATGTGTCGGATAGCAGAGTTGGCTGGGGTGCAGATGGAGCAGAGATGTGGAACAAATTTTTGCCCTAATGGGGATTTGAACTCTGACCTCTCAAACAACAATCAACGTTCAGCCTGCTAACCACTAAGCCGGCACACCTCCGCTCTAACTAAATTTAGTATAAATCTTTTTTTTGAAGAAGAAGTCTTATTCTTGTCAAACTAGAATATTAATAAATTCGACTCATGTAATAAACAGTCTAGTGGTCCTCGGTCCCGAAGTATTGGTCTCGATCGGTTCACTCGAGTTCGGTTTTAAAAGTCTTGGTCTTGAGGCCAATAGTCTTGGTCTTGTGACCTTTGTCTTTGTCTTGATTTTACAAGACCGAGACTTTTTCAAAGTTTTACGTGGACCACTTAAGGAAAGTGTTGCCAACGAGGTTGCGACCGTCAGGCATTTGGAATAAGCTACGTTTCACGTGACAGACTTTGATAGTTGCCTGCAGTCTGTTGAGTTGTTCTTCGAAATGATTGTTTTATTTTTTTATTAAAACACTTATTTGACAATTTTTGTTATATGCGTCTTGGGTGGTCTTGAGACTAAAAGTCTTGATCTTGGTCATGAGGTTCAAAGTCTTAGTTTTGGTCTTTAGGTTCAAGGTCTTGGTCTTGAGGTTTCAGATCTTGACAAGGAGACTGGTAGGCATAATAACTTGTATTATTCATACTATGTCTGCTATCGTGTAGCAGTCTATAAGTATGAATGTCAACAAACGAATGTCACTACTGCACAACTTTACAATATCTGCATCAATTGCCATTCTAAAGCAGCTGCATTTCTCTGAATGGCCATTACAGATTCTGTTCGCAGCGTTTCATCATCTGCCGAATATGAATACGTTATCGTTGGAGCTGGATCTGCTGGATGCGTCCTCGCCAACCGTTTGTCCTCTGAAGGACTCGGCAACCGTGTCCTTCTGCTCGAAGCCGGTCCTAAGGACAACACCTGGATGATCCGGATGCCTGCCGCTCTCATGTACTGTCTCAAGAACCCCAAGTACAGCTGGTGCTACGAAACGGAACCCCAGAAGTACGTCAACGGGCGACGATTCTTCTGGCCTCGTGGAAAGGTGCTCGGCGGGTCGTCTTCCATCAACGCCATGGTCTACATCCGCGGCCATTCCTACGACTACGACCGCTGGGCACATCAGGAGGGAGCAGAGGGATGGTCCTACGCCGATTGCCTTCCCTACTTTCGCAAATCCCAGACGCACCAACTGGGCGCTGATGACTATCGCGGGGGCGATGGACCACTTTACGTTTCGAGGGGAAACTCTAACAACCCTCTCTACCAGGCTTTCATTGACGCCGGAGTTCAGGCAGGGTACTCGTACACGGACGACTGCAACGGGTACCAACAGGAAGGGCTTGGCCACTTCGACATGACCATCAGGAAGGGTATTCGTTGCAGTACTGCCGTAGGATACTTGAAACCAGCGCTGGGCAGAAGTAACCTGACCGTATCGACCAAGGCGCTTGTGAACCGGGTACTGTTCGAGGGAAGGAAGGCCGTTGGGGTGGAGTACATAAACAGTGGGGGTCAAGTGGTGAGAGTTCGTGCCACGAAGGAGGTCATCCTAAGCGGTGGTGCCATCAATTCCCCGCAGCTACTGATGCTGTCCGGCGTTGGAGATGCCGATGAGTTGAAGAGGCTGGGCATCTCTGTAGTGGCACACCTTGCCGGCGTTGGACAGAATCTCCAGGACCACCTGGAACTATTCGTCCAGAACGAATGCAAGCAGCCCGTGACTCTCTACCGATTCCAGTGGAAGTTTCCGTGGAACATGGTCAAGGCCGGAATCCAGTGGTTTACGACGTCAACTGGAGTGGCTGCCACGTCCCACCTGGAGGCCGGTGGATTCGTCCGCAGTGTTCCCACCGTCCCCCATCCGGACATCCAGTTCCACTTCCTCCCCTCCATGATCGCCGATCACGGACAGCGGATGGGAACGTGCCACGCCTACCAGGTCCACGTTGGGACGATGCGTGCGCTGAGCAGGGGCTGGCTGCGGCTACGATCGAGGGATCCACGCCAATCGCCGATCATCGATCCCAACTATCTATCTGTGGAAGAAGACCTCCGAGATCTACGTGCTTGCGTGCGCATCAGCCGCGAGATCTTCGCCCAGAAGGCGTTTGAACCGTTCCGCGGACGAGAACTCCTTCCCGGACCTCAGGCGCAGACGAATCGCGAGCTGGACGCATTCATTCTCAACAACGTCGAGACAGCCTATCACCCCTCGTGCACGAGCAAGATGGGTTCGCCCAATGACCCGATGACCGTAGTTGACCCGCAGCTGAGGGTAGTAGGCATCGAATGCCTTCGCGTTGTCGATGCTTCTGTTATGCCAAGTGTCGTCAGTGGTAATCTCAATGGACCGGTTGTAATGATGGCCGAGAAGGCAGCCGACCTGATTCTCGGCAAACCCCCGCTGCCACGGTCAACGGTCCCAGTCTGGAAACCTCCAACCCTTGACCCTCAGCGGTAGTGGCGTTGCCTTCACTTTGTACCCATCATTCAGTATAGCAATGTATATTATATCTCCTTCAAGATATAATATTATACTCCGATACACTCCCGATCCAAGCCCAATCAATAAGTTTGTAGGAGACCACAGAAAGAGGCCGAAGAAACATGGGAAAGCAAGCGGAGGCCATGTGTGAGGTCACGAGGTTGTGTAATTGGTGATGGTGCCTTCTCACTGCTGGCCCATCTGCTTGAATAAGCTTCCGCCTGTATATCGGCAAGTGCTGTGTTTCGGCGCCATAGAAGTTGTCGCTATTATAATTCCAAATAGATGGTCCCACAACCGACAGTGATCTATGCAGCATAGTTGTGGACTTTAGAACAGGCAAATGGCTTATAAGAAAATCAGGACTGGTAATCGAGGGCAGCATTCGTTCTGCAGAACGGGCCTTGTAGGCATACATTGTATTTTGTATAACATATAAAAGCGCTAAAGCATGAACATACATGCGTTTAGTGACTGCAGTCTGTGGTGCATGTTCCATGTTAAAACTCATGACTTCCTTTCCTGAATTGTTGTGTAGCCTAAACATAGTCGTATAAATATTTCGTCCACCTCTTCTCTCCTTTAGACCATCATGAACTTTATTAAGTGCATCTGTCTGGGACTGCCAACATAGCGCAACCACGCCCCAAAGTTGGGTTGGCCTGCTATAGAACGTCAGAATGGGGAGGGAATTACGAGTGCAAGGGGCAAAGTCGTCATCGCGAGTAGGCCTATATAGGGGGTATGTGGCAGTGTTGTAGGCTTCTTAAACTGGGTCTGAGGTAGGGCCCCATAACCTTTAGCAAGAAGTACGGTCTACCAAGAATGCAAAGTATTTATTGCATCTGATTAGTATTTGTGGTTCGCCCTAAGATTTGGACTTTGTGCTCACAACATCAGCTCCACCCTAGCGACGATGGATTAAACTATAGGCCTACATTGTATGCAGGAGACGTGTATTTCCTTATTCACACATTTAGATACCGCCCCTTCAAAACACCTACTACTCAGAGGCGACCCCGACTACAGCCCCGAGGGTATCGGAGTTTACACACCGAAGCGCCATGAGCAATTGTGAGTTGCTCAGGGTCCCTACGTGTGGCTTGTATCTGAATCGAACCTGCGACTCTTCGGACACTGCGCCACCACGCCATTGCCTATATCTGATTTGGTTTGCTCTTTAAGCTGCACTACATGTATAAAGATGTCAGAGTAATTTATATGTACCATTGTAAATATTGAAGTCACGGTCGGTTTGAAATATAGCCTACTTTAGACAATAATATTTCCATTAAGTCGTATGTAAATTTTGGGCAGGCCTGCAGTAAGCGAGCTTATAGCCTATAGATCTATTAAATAAAGTTAATATTCAAATCTTCTGAGCTCTGCTAGATCTGCAGTGGTTACTGCTTTTTCGTTATATTTAACATGTAACAAAATCTGAACGAATTGAGCTGTTCAGGAAAACCTTAGCACAACTAGACGAGCAAGCAGACCTAGTGTCTAGGCCCTATACAGTTTACAAAATATCAATTTTTCTTCAACAGCTTTTTCCATGATATTACGAACATTAAGACGCAGTTGGTCTCGTGTTTGGTTGGATTTCTTTCGGTGGTAATAACGTTAAACACTTTTTAGATACACAGATAGTTTATGGTTGTGGACATTTTAAGCCAGTTTAGCCTATGCACTTTCCTTTCTATTGGATTTCCTCTTTGTTTCTGGTCTCTGTAGTGTCCCTGTTATTTTTCTATGCGGCTGACTAGAAATGGCTGCTACATTTATTTGATCGGAGGAAGAAGTGACAGACTTTCCACTTGAGTTACAGACGTTCTTTTTGGATCGTAGTCAACCGGTCGCCGACTTTTTAACTGCTTTAGAAATATTTCCAGCGTTCTGGTAATCAGAATAGTAGTAGTTGCTGTGATCTTCTGCAGGGCGCGTTGATCTCACCGACGACTTCTTACGTTGGGTCGTCGTATTAGCCGTTGACACTCCGCTCGGCTTTGTTCTACAAGTAGTCTGTGACTTCATCGTAGCCTTGGACTTCTGGCTGCCCGCGCCAGCCCGCGAATAGGTTGCGTCGACGGGGGTACGTCCGCTTGCCTTGGGTGTGGTTGAGCGGTGGTGATCCTGGGTGGCCCGTGACCTCGCTCTACCAGTCGATGAGTGTCCCCGGTGTCTGCTTGGCGAAGGGGACCTCCTGCTGCTTCCGGTTGATCGCCTGCTGTGGCTTCTACCGGGTGAGCGTCGCCTCGACGGGCAATCGAGTTCCGGATCCCTTGATGACTGGCTTCGATGATCGTTGTCGTACCTCGAGGGCCTGCTGCTGCTCCGTCGCCTGCTTGACGACCGCTTCCTGCTACAACTTCGCTTTCTCCTCCTCGGTCGTTCGTCCCCCGATCGCTCCCTCCGCTCCGGACACATCAGTCGCCAGTCGATCAGTGGATACTCCGTAGGACACAGCGCTAAGTCTCTGGCAGAGGTGGAAAAACCAAGACTTTTCAACATGAAGAGTTGATTTTTAGTTTTTTTATGGGTTTTGATATTTTTTCTTTTTGATTTTAAGATTTTCCGATTTCGGATGATCTTAAGAAAGAAACTCCAACTCAGATCATTTCAGTTGAGGTTTCAGACGGATAAACACACAAAATGATTGCAGTTGATTTTATTACAATAGTTTGGATAATCCTGGATTTTAGGCCATTGAATTAATGTTAATAAGAAATGATTCTAAACATTAAAATTAAAAAACCAAAAAACAATTACAATAATTGGGATAATCCTGGATTTTAGGTCATTGAATTAATGTTAATAAGAAATGATTCTAAACATTAAAATTAAAAACCAAACACCAAATTTCTTGGTTTTTCTGGTTTTCTAAAAAGCTAACAAAGAAAACCAAAAAACCAAACCAAAAAACCAAACCAAAAAACCAAACCAAAAATCAACATTTTGCCACCTTTGGTCTCTGGTTATGGGTGACGGCGGGCAGCAAGCCCCAGGATCTCTCCACCCATCGCAGAAGATTCCCGATGGTTCTTCGCACTTGGGTGACGGCTGCTCCTTCGTGACGAGAATGTTGTGACGGAGACGCAGACCTTTTCTGCAGACGGTCGGTGGTATATCGAACAAGTAGTTCAACTGCTTTGTACCTGCGGTGTCACGACAAATGGTTCACAGACAAATGGTTCACGACAAATTGTTCACTCTTATATCCAGCTTCCTATTGTAGTTATATTTTTGCCTTTTTCCCGTTTCGAGTTTTAATTCAGATTTTAATCGTATTTCCAGCTTCCAGTTGTAATGCTTTTATCAAATTTAATCCAACTTCTAGCTTTATTTACATTTTAGGCATATCTCTTCATGGACATATGGTATTATTGTCATCCAACTTCGAGTTTACGTTAGGCCTAGATTTTCATCGTACATCCATCTCTCAGTGGTAGATATGTTTCTTATCGTTCATCCCACTTCGAAATTAATTTACATTTTCATCGTATATCTACTTAGTAGACGATACTGCATAGTGAACCAAATGTCTGTGAACCATTTGTCCGTGAGCCAATTGTCGTGAACCATTTGTCTGTGAA
>JAQFXW010004356.1:0-11127 GCA_034693945.1 Dendrobaena attemsi
TCGGAGTTTTACACGCCGAAGCGCTTCAGCAATTGTGAGTGAAGGACTTGCTAAAGGTCCTTACGCGGTGGGTGTCTGTCCTGCAGTGAACTGCCAACATACGTTACACGACGCCCATTACAAAACCCTGTCACGATCTTGTCCCTACAATACAGTCATATCATATGATAGTCTGAATCACGGCGATAACTTAAGCCGAAACCCCCTGCCCCAACGACTGGTCCCTCCGCCTAACTATTCTGAGACAGGGCGTCATCTTCGCCATTAGACTGTGTTAAACTTCAACTAACCCAGACGATCGGCCATTATAAGAAAGACTCAAAACTGTGGAGTGAATAAACACGACCGTATAAAAAATATTAATTAACACTTCGAACAATAATTTACACTTTAGAAACAATAGAACTTTAAACAATAAACGGTAACGACCACTGTACAGGTAATCCGAGAACGATGAATGTTTTCAAAGATACTATATTTAGCGCATAGAACTATATATTGAAGATAGTCAATGATACCCGCGAGAGGAGGTGACGCTCTCAAGCGCCATCTAGAAGCCATCTCGAAGTCGCATTATTCTGTAGGCCTACTTTAATACGGGAGGTAGGCTACAGAATAATCACAGTAATTCATTATTATGCCAGAAATGGACGACAGTGATAATATTTTCTGATTTGAACCATAGTTAACATGGAGACTTACTTGGCAGCAATGTTTCCAAATTTCATCTAAGCTTTGTAACTTGTCTGTAACCACAGTATAATTGTGTATTATTATATAATACAGATTATACATCATCGATATTTGTTTGTTACATTTGCAAGCTGACAAGAACGCAACTTCTAATTGGGCTAATTTTCTTGCATAATCTGTGAATAAATAAAATAAGTAAATAAGAATGTATAGGCTATGGCTCAATACTGTTCTCTGACGTATAATACGTGATTGTGTGGGTATTTTTTTACTGATGAGCACACAGTATAAATAATTATTACATAGGGCCTACTGTGGTGAGCAATAAATGTATTATCTAATTTTCACAGTTTCGATACTGTGATGTTAATCATGTTATTTAAATTTTTCGAAGTGCATATTCTTGGTATAGCCTACTGTGGTTTCTTGAGCGTCTTTGTTTTAGCAGCGAATAAACACAGGTTAATGCGCTACATAAATGCACCTTCCACAATTGTAGCACTTCCGAACTACTTTCGCAGAGTTCCGCATGCACAAGTCATTCTATTTATAGCTTGATCGAACGGGTGCTTGCTCTATGCGTCGTCTGCAGCGCTTTGGTAGCAGCATGAGCAATTGAACAATGAAAAATGAATACGTTTTCCAATATTCATAACTTATATATGACTAGCGATACTACCCGACTTACGCTCGGGTCATTTCCCTTTTGGTTAGCTTTTGCTCTCAAAACATTTTCTCATGTGTATTATGCATAAGATCTTTGATTTGATTTGGATCAATAACATTATATTTTAATTCATTTACTTTTCTTACAAGCACTACAGAATATGGGACCCTACATATGCCAGTGCAATTGTAAAGGACACTTACATCTTCTTCACCAACCGTATTATTGTCCATGCAAAGTTTGTAAATCAAAGTCAAGTTGTAATTGAAGTCGTCTTGTAATTCTTATGGCTGTCCATGCATAATGATCTCATGTAAAACGAATATGAATGAATGAATCAATAAATGAACAGCTCTCTGGGTTTTCTTACAAGGCCTCAGGATTTCTTGAAAGTTCTCTGGAAATGTTGAAAGCCCTCTGGTTTTCTTACAAGGTCTCTGGATTTATTAAAAGCTCTGTCGAAAACTTGAAAGTTCTCTGCAATTCAGAGGTGTTTTCTTTAATTCAGAATAGTCCAGCCATATTCCATAAACAGCCCAAATCGAAGCATAAACTGAATGGTGCAACACTGACAATACTAACAAAACTTCTTAAATTTACAAAAAACCTCTTGATAAAACCGATGGCTTTAGTCTGGCGAAAACCGTACTCTTTCTAAAGAGAGAACAAAGAATTTCTCCAGTACCAAATTTATCAACACCCAGTTACCGGATACTGAATTTTGCAAATACCGTAAAGTAAACACCAAGTAAATATATATATATCTTCAAATTTCTCTGTGTCATAAACTGGGAGGTCAGAGAGACCAGCTAAATCATCGGCAAGAACTCCAGCTTCAGCTTGCATATCATTATGGGGCGTGGCAGTGTAGTGGTGAAGGTCGCCGCCTTACAACCGAAGAGTTGCAGGTTCGAATCCCACCCACCGCATAAGGACCTGTAGCAAGTCCTTCACACACAAATGCTCAAGCGCTACGGCATGTAAAACTCCGACACACATTAGGGCTGTAGTCACGACCGCCTCTGAATAGTAGTGGACTATAAGAGGCGGTATAAAAATAATAAAAAATACACACATACAATACACACATACATGTCTTCTGCTATCAACTTCTTAGTCCACATCATTAAAATAAAGAAAAATATCAACAAAAACTTTTATCCAACGACTTCTGTTTCGTGCACAAAATATCACAAAACTCTAAAAATCAACAAAATGACAAAACATGATCGAAAACCAGAAAACACAAAAGCGAGAATTATGGAAATCAATGGCTACAGATGTATTGCATTATGATCAATGCCTGAATTAATCACAAATGAATGATCCATGACAAAAAGGAGTTTCGATCCAAAGCCCTAAACATTAAATAGCTACCAGATGTCAGTTGCTCTTACGTAAGCATTTAGAAACACAAACGATTAATCACCAATTCTTCTGATATGTCTATGGACTGAATGTTCGACATACGTCGTATCAGTTTTCGCTGTCACAGAAAAGTCACACGTTTTTATATCTACGATCAGAATAATTTAACTCACACGAAAAGAAAGACAAGTTCTTATAATAGTATCAAAATATCCCATGAATGGTTTTCTGGCAACTGATTTATCTTTACACGTCCAACTTCCGTTTGACTTTGCATGCATTATAAATGCTTGCAATAACAAAATAACAATAGTAAAATTTCAGTATTAACAACAATGTATACAGTACACAATCTGAACCTACTTAGAGCTGTAGTTTCAAACTGTAACTGCCTATGTTACGAAAGCTACTGGTTCCTAATAATGAAACAGAGCTTTAACATACATATAAGCTAGAGCCAACTGTACAATAATACAAGCAGTTAAATGAACCGAGTATATTCTCCCGAAGCAATATGGCACAACGCAACAAGATTCAGCAGCTGTGTTCAGTTATGAAGGATTCAACCTGTACAGCACCCCACATCATACACAAGCTGAGATTGAACGTGAAGTGATGCCTGAATCTGCCATGCATGACATCAAGCATGTACATTGTTGAATGTAGATTGCAAGGACATAGACAGAGGGTGTTCTGGGTTTTTAAACACCCCCGAAATGAAAAAATGGCAATGTAAAAGTTTGTCTTTAATGTAAAAGTTTGTGTTTAATGTGAAAAGGTAGGAAAATACGAGATTTTGGGCGTAAAACATCCCCCAAATGAATTAACGCAAAATAAAAAAATTTAGGTCGTGGGAAAACACCCCTCGAAACAAAATCCTGGCTACGGCCTTAGTAGATAGTAGATACCGTAGTCAGGCTTCAGCTTGAATGGCTAATGCTGCATCAACTCAACATAACGCTGATGGTCCTGTCCAAACTCAACCACTACTCGGACACTAGTAGTACCAGTCCCAAGTGTGAGAAACAGGAGGGTGATGGAAATCATCTTTCTTCACACCCAGCATTGTTAAACTTAAAGTGACCCACAGGTCTCTTACTATTACTTTTCTTCAAGTACAATTGTTTCACATATGACATAACTGGTATTTGCACATTCCTAATAAATCCACGTACTTATACAGGATAATACATCAATTTGCCAATGTCGTATATAGGATTAGATATATACTAAAGACGTCTTGATATTAAAGCAACATGTTTAAATGTTAGAAGGTTAGCAATTGACCAATAACTACTTAAAACAAATGGAATTAAATTAAAAACAGAGTTAACACACTACATTTGCAATGAGTAACGGTAACTGAAAGAAAAACTGTAAAACTAAAGTAATTTTGCAAACACGGATGATGAGAAAACTGAAACTGTTCCCTTCGAAAAGCAAGATAACAGTGGCAACATAGTATCTGCATGGAAAAGTTCAGAACACTCAGAACCATCAATTGAGGGGCAGGCACTCTGTTCCTCAATTTGTCATAATACTTGAACCTGTAAATAAATATCATGTCCTAGATTAGAATGATGTGTTGAAGATAAGCTAATCTCTCGAAAATACACCATGTACTACACAACAGTACACATTGCACACTAGACAAGTCAACTGCACATTTTGCGTCTAAAAACACACTATTTCAAGCCCGAGACAAAAACGTAGCTATCAAGAACACGAAATTCACGATACAAGCAAATGTTAGCACCAAATACTGATTAGAAGTGGCCAAACAGCAAGCCATGGAACATTAAATTTTACTCTCGTCTCAGGCAATCAGATTGCAGCACTACAAAAGGAAATTAACGTATTTTATTGCCAAATGCCATCTGGCGTAGCAATCGCGCAAACTAGAACAAGTGCCAAATGATTGTCGTTGTTGATGGCCCTCGAAGCATTCAATCAGCTCGATGCTGGCAACTCGTAGCAAGCGCTCGCTATCGGAGCAGCAAATCTCAAGACTTTCACGTGGTAACATTGTCGGTCAGCTTAGCACCACCATCTCCTAAGTGTCACTCTTCTGCAGGCAAACTCTACAGCATTCGTCAAAGTGTTGGACTTATTATTCATTGAGGGGTTTTGAAGAGGTGCTATTTAAAACCAGACTGATTGATTGATCAAAACAATTCTGAGAAACACTATTTGCCCAAAGGTCAATAATTGCCAAGTGCGTACAAGATGCTGAATATCTAAAGAAGTTTCATAAGAAATGGTTTAGATTGGTCGTGAGGTGTTTGGTCAACAGAGCACTATAAATGGATACCTGGAATTGTACAATATGACTGCAGATCAATATTGCCCACCTTCCCAAGTTCAGAAGTGCAACCGGCTTACAAAACATCAACGGTAACTGAACAATTGTGCACAAAGAAAGAATTACACAAGGTCCATACACACAACTGCACATCAAATAACCATTCGAGTGGACGTTGAAACCTGTACGCTCTGCTCTAATCAATCGTCCATCACATAATGCAATAGGACATTTAAAAGGCAAGAGAAAAGAGACGAATCAATGTACTATGCCACAATTTGCAATGTCTGTGCTGTAGACTATGATTTCTTTGTGTCGTGATTAAGGAAAGGCTGGAGAATCAGTGGTGATGCATGGGCTCTTATAATTTGGCTAGTGGATTATATAGTCCTAGTCTTTCGCCTGCTAACCCATTACGATTGGTGTCGCTGTCAAATAGTTTCAACTTGCGTTACAGTTTCACTGTTGACCAAGTTCCCGTCTTATTCATTTCTGTCTGCTCCCAATAGTGTCCGTTACCAAAAGACTCGGTTTAATTCAAGATCCCTTTCAAAGCTCAATTTTGAGTTCAAACATCTTTCATCAGTTGGGTTATAAAGAGGCAAACTCTAACCGTAACAAAACAATTACTACTTGAGAGAATGTTACTTGAAGAAATAAGGCATGTTACTAAAATTTAATGACGCTACAAGGTTCAATCGTTTGCTACAAAGACTTATACAGCACACCTTCAAAGCCCGCCCACCCCAGCATGACTTAAGACGGTAGTGCTGAGATGAGAATAGAAGAGTAATGGAATGTACCCTCTGAAGCAAGTGCAGTGTCAGGGTGAGCCCGTTCCAGAAACAGCAACTGAGGAGTTTCGGTTCTGTCTAGTGCACGATGTGTTGCGACAATAACATAGCTCATAACTACCATTTAAAAACCTCTCCTAGCCAGCATGACCTAAGAATTATCAACCGACTAAATCAACCTACAAGGTTAAAGAATTAGAAAAAAACTGTTCAGACCTAGAAACTCAATATAAAAAACAGTTTATTAAACGTCAACAAGAAATTTCATGATGTCCACAAATAGTATTCCAGGTTAAATATACGAATACAGTTTTACTCGAAAACATATACCGCCTGACTTAGCATACCTATACTCAAACAGAAAGAGAAAGAAAAGAGGTGGGAGGATCATTCAGGACTAAACTTCTAGGCAGCCTAACTTATTAATGCATCATGCTATAGCACACAACATTAAGTCTTTGTCAATTTAAACAACCATCGCAACAGAAACGCGTCCAAATCGAATCTTAACATCTATGGTGCACATATTTATACCCAGCAGTAATGAACAATGTATCGATACGTAATATGCGGATGTAGAGTAACATGTTGAGAGGCAGTAAATTAATATGGCTCCAATTCAAGTTGAAAGATCAACAAGAGACTCGACACTTAACTACAGAAAACAGAACGAACACTGAATTTCATAAATGAAAACGACAAATCAAATGTGGTAATGAAAGAAAATGTACCGTAACAACGGTTAACTGCCTAGTAATTATCGTGCAACATCTGCAGCAGTTAGTTCTATTCACAGTACGACCGATATACCTTAATAGCTTATTGGCATACATGAACATTAAAGTATCACTGTTCAACAGTGTTTATTAAAATGCCTGCTCTTTCCACTCTTCGGAGATACTTTGAACCGAATTCTTTCGAGTAACTTTTTCCGCTAATGGTTATCCAACACACCAAAGCAGCAAATTTCTAGTTGAAAAACAATTTCTTTTCTACAGCCCTTTTTTGTAAAATAGTATTCAGCACATCAGATTTACTAGTCAGTAACTTCCATGAAAATTTTCTATTAAAAGGAGATTCAACAAATCTGAACCATAGTTTCAAAGTTATACACAAATTGGTTTTTCCAAACACCTTTCCCTTGTAAAATTACATCCAACAAGTAAGATTTACGAGCCAGTCAATAATGATTAATTCCTTCACGAGAAACCTCTATTACTTTGCAGATGTGTTGGCCAATAAATAGAGAACAGTTCAGTTTTGTGGCCAAAGAGAACAATTAATTAAAATAGCTAACCTGAGAATCAATTGTCCTCTATGAAACATTACGTTTACACCACAACATAACTGAAATTTATCACACTTAACCATAATCATTGCAGAGAAGAAAGTCAATTCACAGCATAAGAAAATATGCAGCCACAACTTTTTATTTTATTTATTTGTTTTCATACATTTCTATACCACCTCTTCAAGTTTTCTACTACTTAGAGGTGATCCAAACTACAGTCCAGAGGCGTGTAGAAATTAACAAGCTGAAGCGACTCGAGCAATTGTGAATGAGGGACTTGTTCAAGGTACCTATGCAGTATGTAATGGCCTTGGTCTGAATCGAACCTGCGGCGCTATGGCCGCCGCGAGTCTTCGACTATCACCACCACGCCCCAAGTTACGTATCCGTTTAGCACAGCATTTCAAATCCCAGAATCCTCATAATCTTATCTTCTGTATAGGTGCAGGTGGTCCAACCTATACCTCCCGCCTCACAAGCCCCTTATCTTTGAATAAAGACTTATCTAACACCAAACGTAAACCAGAATCGACATCTTATCCAGTTATTCAGTCGCCTGCGGAGAAATGTTTGCAGAAACTTTTGCGGTCTTACAGCGCCTGTTGTTGTGCAAGGGAATAACGCTCATCACCGCTCTGTTAACAGTTTGTTATTAGACCTTGACTATCCAAACAACATCACTCATTATCAAATGCGCTTGGCAACAAGGGGTGCATGAGAACGACCTCTAATCTTATCTATCCTTTGTCAAGTCTGATGCTTTCAAGCCTCATTGTTTCAGCTCTCTATGATGCATCGGCCATCTTGCTTTGCTTTGCCTATTATCTTGCAAGCTGTACCATGTTTTATATTTTTTAAGCATTATCAAACATTCGCAGTCGTCATTGCACAGCTTTATCTAGCCACCGTAATATACTTTCCTCAAATCACGCTTTCACGTTTACAAGGTTCCAACAGAAATTGGTTCCTTTGGCAGAAGGTGTCTGCAGCACGATGTATATATACACAGGCAAGGGTACCATACTGTGGCTTAAAATACCACTGGGAATTTTCATCCAAAGGGCAATTGGAAGAATAAGATGTATCTTGTAAAGGCTGCACATACATGAAAATATGTACGCATGAAAATAGATTTATATGTATAATAATATATAGATGCAGTTTGTGAATACATATTAAATAAACACAAAGAGAGAATATATGTACATATATTATAATTATGCTGACGAATGTACTCAGATACATATAAATATTTATTTCATAAATAGTTCTAAACACTAATAAATACATCTCTGTACATGCAGACACAAAATTATCAGTAAATGTACAATACATATGTTTATAATCCACATAGATGATCTTACTAACTTCCAGTTCGCATTATTTTAACAATTTCAACTGAAGAGATAGTACAAGATCTGTACACAGTGAGGTCTTAAATGCATAGGCCCCTCTCCACATTACAAAGTCAGCATTCAAACCACTCGGTTATATAGCGTCCCACAATTGGCCTCGTACATTTATCTGGAATCATAAAGTGCAATAACAGAAACCTAAGAGAACCAGCCAACTACAAGCCTAATCTTCAGCCTAACCGCTGCATTCAAAAGCCTAACTGATTTAAATTTATGGTTCTTCGCTTATAGTTACGAAAGCAAATTGCTTAGTAGTGGGCATCATCAACATAAATTACTGATATTTGACTAGAACACGACAATAGTGGTGCTACCACTTAGGCAGCCTAACACAATTATCAACCTGACCTGTACTACAATCTAAATATACGTACAATGTCCCACTATAAACTTCACATCAATTCAGTTTAACATTCAAACATATTTAAAAATCTGATGATAGACTGGGTATCTCAAAATGGGTGATTTTGACAGAAGCGTAATTGGTGGAACAATTTGGACTGAATGAGCAGCAACAAAATAATGACCTTGGAACAATAAATCGACAAGATCCTTCTGAAGTCTTTGGTGAAAACAATGGTATAAACCAGCAATAATGACTAGATTCCTCGTTACTTCAAATAGGTTACTCTGGTCCAAATAACTGAATATCACCAGATTATTTTAATTAATAATAAACTAGTTTTGACGCAAATTTAGCAAGCGTACGGTTCCATGGTCATAATGACAGCAAAGCTGAATGTACAAAATGTCTTCGGCATTCTGCTGTACCGCAAATCTCCGAAGGACTCAATCTGCAGAAGCCAAACTCAGGTTTAATGTTCTGGAACACGGACTGATTGCATTTCTGACAAGTAAAAACAAAATTTAATAATGCCCACATAGACAGTCAAGAACAAAACAAAGGAAATTCCTAGAAATGGCATGATTTCTCAAATACTAAACATAACCCAGATTATCTATCGACAGTGTACGATGACGGATCTGCTGGACAAGAATTCCAATGACATTCTACATCTTCAAGTGCTTTACGACCAGGTAAATCTCTGACTATAATAACAACAAAAAATGCACCAAACTTAGGACTGATGCAGAAATGATTAGTACGAAAAATACAAAAAACACATTCGGATACACTGCTGACTGTATTCAGATACATACAAATACGTAAATAACTACTTCGTAAATAGTTCTAAACATTAGTAAATACAAGCTGTTTTAATATATATATATTATACACATTATGCAAACATATATAAACTAACCTCAGGTGTACTTAGAATGCATGGGAATTGCATGCCTGTAAACCAATTCTGTCACAGTAGATTATAGATGTGCCTCTCCAGTAAATTCAGCGAATAATAATAATAATAATTCTTAATTAGCCTGAAGTGTAAACAGACTGGAACAATGATGATGCTCAGACAATGGGTATTTAGAATTTACATTGTCTTCTACAAGACATGAACTCGGGAAACAATTCCCCAAAACGTAACCACTAGACGAAGCCCCAATGCTAATGTCCTCTTTAAGCTTCTTAACCAAACCCTAACTTCAATGCTAACACCAAATTTAACCATAACATAATTTATTTTTATCAAGGAAATAAGAAAATGTGTGATTGGTGACAAGCAATCATCAGATTTTTCGGAAGATGAGTTGCGAAACTTTTTGGGCCCCCCTTAATGAATTTCTAGATCCGCCGCTGAATATAGTGTTGTTAAGCTGACATGACTAATATTACTAACATACAGCAATCTCTTCTGCAATAGATCTCGCAGCTAAAGTTATGAACATTTTAAAATATTAAAAATTAAAACAGAAGTTATCTAAATTAAAACAGAAGTTATCTTCCAGAAATGCAAACATACAATGTCGCTGCATTCCAATTCAGTAATGTACCTCTGCAACAAAAAGATAGTAAAACCTCATTTTAAATACATTCACAAACAAAATAATTTACACATTTAAATAAATAACAATAAATACTTGCTGAGTATAGCACCCTGTGCTGCATATGCTGACGAATAAAACCCGAAAAGTTCTGGTAATATGGCAACATATACAATACTTAGAGATTTCCTTCAAACAATCAGATAATCAAATCCAAACAATAGAGATTCGTTGCAATAAGCCTTGTTAAAACAAATGCTCATGTAAACTGTAACCAAAACTAGAAAATCATTTCAGCGCAGTTTCTTTACTTTCAGAGTACTGCAGTTCTTATTATGGTTCCCAAATACAGCACCAAAATGACATGGGGTGTCTTTGCCAGGCAGACAAAATGCATTTCTGCAAATAAAGTAGTACTGCAATGTCTGTAATTAATGTAAATATAAATTTATATTGCGCCCCTCAAAGTTAACTCAACATGATGGAGCAAGGCCATTACCAAACAACACAGTCTTCAGGCGTCAGAAGGAGAGAGGAGCTCCTGCCTCTGGGCAAGAGGAAGACGGTTGAGGCTGAAGGACCAACATGCATGTAGGTGAATCTGCGAGCCTGGGCCGTGGCTGAACGTATGTAAGGGACGAGAAGAAAGCTTGATGCCCCATGGCTTTCAATACACTATCCGACATCCGTCATTTGGAATTTAG
>JAQFXW010004357.1:0-11126 GCA_034693945.1 Dendrobaena attemsi
GGAGAGACGAGGGGCGTCGGTGGGGGGGAGGGGGGTTGGGTGGGCGAGACTGGGGCGCACAGGGATCACTTGTCGCGCATGCGCTGACAGAACTACCGATCTGCGCCTCGATGATGGAACAGAACGTGACATAGGGAGAGACAAATAGGCAGAGACAAGGACACAGAAATAGAGAGATAGATAAGAAGGGGCAGACACCCACAGTAACAGAGAGAGAAACACGAAAGGAGAGTTAGGGACACCCAAACAGATGGAGACAAAGAAGGAGAAACAGAGACACAGAAACAGAGGGAGATGAAGAGGGAGAGACATGCAGAAAGAGAAAGCGACAAGGATAGAGAGACATACAGAAACAGTGAAAGACAAGAACGAAGAGAGAGACACAGCCAGAGAAAAAGAGAGAGAAGGTAAGGGAAAGACAGCGACAGAGATAGGCAGATAGAGAGAGAGAGAGAGAGAGAGACAGACAGACAGACAGACAGACATACAAAGAAAGAGAGACGGGATGAAAATCTGCAATTATTTTGGCTAGACCCATTTATGTATAATTATATTATTAACTATTTATGTATAATTATATTATTAAATATTTATGTATGTATACGTTTTGTTGCTTGGTTACGATTCTCATGCTAAATATATAAATTAGTGTTAGATCGTGCATGAAAATGGTTAAATATTGTGATAGGCCTAACTTGACATATTTTGGATACATATTATTTAAATTTATATTCATGCATGAAAATATAATGTGACTAATTAAATACATGTATATATCCGTTTATGTATCGTGTGTTTGTAAGTGTGAAGGTTTTCTGCATAAATATATTCTGTAGCTCATTTTTGTTTGCTTCTGATTGGCGGTCGTGACTGTTGAGTAGAGAATCAAGTCGTCTGATATCTGCATAATTCAATGTGTTATTGCTGAGTGGTCAGCACATTTACTTATTGGACCGTTGAGACCAGAAACTGAATGAAGAGGAGGCAGACATTTTGTACCACGGTGTATATCATCCGTTGTGTATGGATGGTGATGCCTTCTATCTATAGATATAGGTGGCATCATCGTGTGTGTGCGTCAGGCTGAGCAGCCAAGCGAAGAATGAGTTAATATGAATTAATAGGAGGATTAATAGCATAAGTAATAGAATCATCAGTTGGTGATGGGGGATGGATGGATGGTCGACTATAGGACCACCATATAAATGAGAACACTTTCGGAGGGTTGGACGATCAGACGGACAGGGCGAGGACTGCATTTGACCGAGAAAATAATATCGCTAGCAACTGCTGGCTATATTATGTGTTTGCCCTCTGTGGAATGAATTCCTCAAAATTGTAGTAATACAACTACAGACGGATCGAGAGTTACTCCTGCTCCAGGTTCTATGACTTTGGTGAGTCGTGACTGGCGCCATAGAAGTTACAGATATACAATCGTCAGATATTACGTTTCAACAGCGCTACATAAATTCCAGTAGATTTTATATGACCGTTGCTATGACAACCGTTTGGATTGTAGCGTCTGAGACGAGTTTCTGCAGACGAAGGAGCTACATAAATTTGTAATTATAACTACAGTTATAAGAAGCAGTGACTTACATGTGGCTGGATCAGCGTGTGTGTGTATGTGGTGGGAGGGTGGTTGGCGATGGGGTCACGTGACCGGAAAGAGTCAGTGGACAACCGGAAACGGTACGATCACTCTTTAGTAGTATATGGCGTCAGGCGATGAGACGAGTGGCGCTTGGGTTGAGCTGTGATCAGTTGTAGGGGGATCTTTTGTGGCCAGAGGGGTGTGATGCCAAATAGGTTCTACAACAGGTTCTTTCACGGTCCGAATTTCGCACAGCTGAGTCTATTCTCAACCAATTCTCATAGAGGCAGATAGACAGATACTAAGAGATGGGGGGAGGGCTGTTTATATCTTCAAATGACGATCATTTTTTCGCAACGGTTACTCTACGGTTCCGTATTTATCACCATTGCCTATGTGTGTACCCCAAAGGTGGGTGGGTTGTTGGTGTTGTGACACCCACGGTGGTACGTATCCCAGTCATTCCTTTCCCGATACTCCTTTCTCTCGCTGGTACCAATTGTGGCGCCACCTCTTCATAGCCAGCTGTGCCACTGATGCTCAAACGAAGCAGCCGAACGATTCCATCTAATAATTGACGCCACCAAGCGACAAAGCAGTGCACCAGCGACGGTGGGTTGGCGGAGGATGCGGTGGGGGGGAGGGACGAGGCTTTGCGCCAATTGTCCCATTTCCTGTAGCTCTCTCTCGTCTTATCTAGGCAGAGAAGAGTGGTATAGGGTGGGAAGAAAAGAAATTCATCTGTTGCGTTCATCATCTTCATCTTCATCAACATCTTCATTATCATCGTCTTCATCACCATCTTCATCACCATATTCATTCTCATCATCTTCATCCTCATCTTCGTTCATTGTCTCTTAGTCATTATGTTTTGTTGTTTGCTGTTTGTCCCACTCTCCGTCCATTATTATGTCTGTGTATATTATATAATACATGCAGGGTGGGCCAAAAAAGGAACTACCTGCGTTTTTTACCAATATTTCCGCCAAAAGTAGGAATATTTAATTAATATTTTACAGACTGAAAGGCAATTTGTATCTACATAAAACTGCCAAATTCCACCGAAATATTTCAAACAAAACTAAAGTGATTCAACTTTTAGTGACGTCATTCACTGTTTTTTTGATGTCTCAAAAACGTTAAACAGTTTCTTGCTGATATTTCAGTCAAACGTTTTAATATTTTAATGAAATTTTACAGGCTTAAAGCCAATTCATATTTACACACGAATGCCAAATTCCATAAAAATATTTAAAACTCAACAAAAGTTGTAACACTTTTTTTGTGTAACGCATGCTGCATTACACTTGTTTAATTCATCAGAAATCAGGAGGTGTTCTCGCTGAAAATGCTCTAACTTTATTTTACTTTGGAATATTTTGTGTGCATTGCTGTGCAAGGCTGGAGCGAAGAGGTGTGATGGGTTGAGAGGAAAGAACGAAGAGGAGAGAGAGAGAGATAGCTGGACAAGAAAGAGGAGCGAGCAGATGAGGGAGGAATTGCATTCCAGAAAGATCAGTCTTCCAAATTCTAATGTCTCCAATACCATTGTATTTTGCGTTAATGACTATGATGATGAAGCTTATGTTGAGAATAATAAAGAGGATGACGAGAATGATGAAGATGATGGTGATTACGAGGAGGATGATTATGATGATGAGAATGATCAGAATGAGGATGATGCAAATGAAGATGAAGATGGTGATGAAGATAATGAAGATGCTGATGATAATGAATATGATGGTGATGAGGATAATGAAGATGATGATGATGATAACGCATATGATGACGAGGATGATGATGACGATGATGATGTTTAGCATCTGTATTTCTCGACCGTAGCTGGTTCAGAGCGTATCTCAACATACTCATGATCAAAGTTGATGATGACATTGATGTTATTGTTGATATTGATAATACTGATGATATTTTGATATTGGTGGTGATGATGAATATAATGTATGATGTGTTTCTTGTGGTATCTGTAGAGTCCTCGGTCCATTGTTGGTCCAGAGACAGGGACCACCGATCAGCACAACGACCCTCCTCCTCCTCCCTCTGCGCCGCCGCGGGGGTTCGACGCTCCCCCCTCAGCAATTGGAGGCGGCGGTGGCGCCAGGACGCCCTCCCCCCTCAGCAGAACATCAAAGCAACCGACGCCGCCGACGATTGTTTGCGCGAGGAGTCGTGACTCAGCAGAGACGGAGGATTACGAGGAGGAGGAAGAGGACGAAGAGGAGGAGGAGGAGATGGAGAGGCAGAAGGAGGAGGAAGATGAAGAGGAGGAGGAGGCAGAGGAGGAGGAGGAGGATTGGGAGAGGAAGAGGGTTCTGATGGATGCTTTGTCCTTGAAGGAGAGACCAACGACAACGATGATGATGATGAGCTGTCTCCTCTCAGCTGACCATTCCAATGCGTCGAGGAAGAGGATCGCCCAGCAGGGTGATGTCAGGGTCAGCAAGAAGAAGGCGAGGACTTCGGAGGGTCTGAAGGAGAAGAGGGTGGCTGGTGGTGGGTCCGTCGGGTTGACTGACCCAGGCAAAGCGGAGAAGGTGAGGAGGAATTCAGAGAACGATGCCGTCATCATCGCTGCAGGGTCTTCGTCGTCTTCACTCGCCAATCCATGGACGATGCTCAAGACTTCCGGTCCAAGTGACCTCTGCCGGGCTCTGTCTTCTTCCTCTGCTACTGGCGCTACATCATCTCTCGGAGGAGCAGAGACCTTCAAGGCGACGGTCGGAGAGGTGGTGGGACCAAGGTAAGGGACAAGCTGTCTCCATGCAACTCTGGCTGTATCTCTTTCCAGTCCAATCATATCAGTTAGGTGAGGTGTGCTTTGCAACTGCATCCAATCATTCCAATTCCATTCTAGTTCCTTTGGTTGACCTAGTTGTTTTCTTTAGACCCCATGAACAGTTTGTTTTGATCTGCTTTGACTTCCTGTCAATTGACCTCATTTTGGAACATTTTGGCGTCGATGTCCTTTATATTTTGCTTCTCTTTCGATGCTGATTGCTGCATCTGTCAATCAATCGCAATTTGTATAGCGCCCCTTCAAGATCCCTACTCAGAGGCGAGTGTGTGTATATATATATATATAAAATACAGATATGCGTGTGTCTGTTTGTCTAGTTGTTTGTATGTCTATCTGTTTGTTGCTAAGTGATGGTGACATACCTCTGTCCCTCTCACAATGTCCGTCTCAATCCAGAAATGTTTACTGGATCCTCGATTAGCATATCGCCTTTAGTTCTTCTGTTGTTTTCGTTTGACGTATAGTCTGCAGAAGGAGGAAACTCTGACTCACATCATCCACGAACTGAGGAACTATAAGAAGAGCCTTGAAGAGAAGATCGTCGCCAGTCGACGCACCAGTCACGTCACTCGCAAGGAACAATCGTCTTCTGCTTCCACTCATCCTCTTCAAACCACTCCACACTTCCAGTGGTCATCCACTGGAAAAGATGGACCTCAACAGATGTTTCACCAACGCGTCTCCGGTTGTTCAGATAAAGTTAAGATCCCGATGGCTGTGAGGAAATCGACGAGTGAGGATGGATGTGGTCGAAAGGACTGTTCCATCAAGGGAACGACGAAGCTTGAGGGTTCTGATGAGAAGCAGTTGCCCGATCTAGTTCGATCGCACAACCCTTCAACGAACACAACGACGACGTCTAGCCCTGCAGGACTATCGGCCACAACCCCTAAGACGCCCTTCTCTATATACCCTTCGTTCACCCTGTCCCCTCTGACGTCAACGACGCATTACAGCCCCATTGCTCGGGGCTACGTGCTCGACCCTCTGACGGGCGCCAAGTATGACTGCGATGAGCACGGGGTCATTGACCTATCGATTGGTAAGAAACACCCTACGTCTTCAAACCTCGCTCGCCCCATCTACTCCACCCTCATGGGCAAGATGGAGCTGAACTGTGACGCAGACAGTGACTGCGAAAGGGTGCTTGACCTGAGCATGACCTCTAAGGTCAAGGTCGAGCACCGCATGACGCCAAGGTCAACGAGCGACGATCATCAGAAGGTTCAGAAGAGGAAGCGCTTGAGTGATGGACATTCGCGGAGACCAGTCCAGAAGCGTCATCCAGCTTCGACTCTTAGTCCAGCGAAGATCCTCGCATGGACTGTGACCGATGTTGTCAAGTTCGTCGCAGATGTACCAGAATGTACAATCTATGCAGAGGTAAGCACTCTGTCTCTGTCTCTCTTTCTCCGTCTCTCTGTTTCTCTCTGTCTCTCTCTCTGCCCGTCTGTGTGTTTTAGACATCTGCTCCAATCAGAGTCGAAGAAGAGCAGTCTCTCTGGGCTGCTGGAAAAACTGTCTATCTGTCTGTCTGACAGTGTCTGTCTGTCTGTCTGTCCATCGGAATGTTTGTATCTTCCATTTCATTCCTGATGTATCCGGTTGTTGCAGTCTCTGTCAGTCTCTCTCAATGAATCATCACTCACGATATGTCTGTCTGTTCCGCTTCTGCTCCCATCCAATCGCTCTTAGTTTGTCTGTCTCTATTAGCCTCATCTCCCTATTCCTCGTGTCACACTCTTTTCTTGGCTGCCTGTCACTCTATGGTACCTCTGTGTGTGTGTGTGCGCGCGCGTGTGTGAGTGTGTGTAGGTGTGTGTGTCAGTTCATCTAACCCGACCCATATAAATCATTCCATTAATCAATCGGCTGATGACAAAGTAGATCAGTCAATCATTCCTTCAATCAATCAAAACAGATGAGAGACGGATGATGATTTGAACAGAAGAGCTTTTGCTCTTCATTTAACGAATGGATTCCTTCAAATGTCGATCTCATCATAACTTAGAGTCTTATGTTCCGTTTGATTGGATGGCAGACTATGTTCCATGCATTGGGATCAATTGATCATCCATCCATTGGACTCTCTTCATCTAAATGGGGAGAACCCACTGTCCCTCATCGCTTTATAAAGAACTCATGACTCAGATTGACCATCTATAGGAACTTCTAAAGCGCCGTTGTTGTTGTTGTTCTTACGGAGCTCAGCGCTTCACCCTTCGACGCTCCATACTGTAGGCAGTTGTTATAATTCGAGAGGTCTGAGAAACCATTCGTCGTCGCTTCGTTAATCAACGAAGTCAATTTAGTGACAGATGTTTTGTCTAAGACTTAGTCGATTATTCGATTATTCGAGTGGGGCTAAATGGTCTGCCTTCCATTGATGCAGAGTGTCCCACCGTCGTTCTAACCCTCTTCTCTTAAACTATTGCTCTGAGTGAATCCTATAAATAGCCATCGATTGATTGAATGACTCTTGTCATCATATTAATCCAGTGACTGATTGGTCATTGATTGATTAACTGATTTGATTACAATGAATCTTTAATATAGCTTGATCAATGGAGTGATTAATCGAACGACTATTCGATTACTGGAACAATTGAATCGATCGATGTATCAGATAATAATCGATTGAATATAAATCGCTTTCTCACTTACGCTTATAAGCTAGAGAGGTTTTATATAACTAGGAATGGATTTGTTATGTGGTCTTCTGCTGAAGGCTGCTCCTCTGTATCTGTCTTTGTCTCTTTGCATTTCTGTCAGACTTTCAAGCAGTTCGGAGTCACTGGTCCATCGCTCGTCTGTCTCTCGGTTGATCAGATGACGGCCATCTTGCGCATGCGCCTTAACGCCGCCCAGTCACTTCGATCTGCTGTCGACCGCATCGTTGCATCGGTCACCAGCACAACAGCCACCACAGGATCCGCATGAGGAAGAGAGAGAGGAAGACACAGACAGAGACACAGACAGACAGAAAGACAAAGGCAGCGGAAGGAAGGAGGGCAGAGTGGAGCGTTACGGAGGGGAAGAAGGGGAATTGGAGGAAAGGAGGTGGAAGATGAGGAGGAGCAGGAGGAAGAATTAGGAAGGTTGATGAAGAGAAAAGAGGAATTGGTGAGGATGGGGAAGAGGGAGAGTGGAGTTTTGGAGGAAAAGAAATGGTATAAGAAGAGATTGAAGAGAAAGAGGATGATTTAGGTGCATGAGAATAAATAGAATGAAAGAAAGATGGAGGAGGAGGAGCAAGAAGTGAAGTTGAGTGAGGATAGAGTGAATTGGTGAGGAGGAGAGTTAGACGACTTGAGAGGATGAATAGAGGAAAGAAAGAGAGACTTTAATGGAGAAGTGGAGGAAATAGATCTGATGAGGAGGAGGATGGAAGAGAGGAAGGGGAGGATGATGGAGGAAGAAGAGGATGTCTCTTCCTTCAGCCTTCAGTCCAACTGATTGAGTTGTTGGGAAAGAAGGAAAGAGGGGTGGAGGCTAGCATGGCTCGTCCCACCATCCCTCCCACGGTCCGCTTGTGGTTCTCTTCTTTCCCACTGGGGTGGAGGGAGTGGGGTGGAGAGGGGCACATAAAGCAGACGACGAGAAGGAAAGGCAGACGACCAACGACGATGACTACAACGAGGCATCAACGAATTAGGAGGAAGAAGAGGAACCAACCATTATATATATATATGCATGCAGACAGTAGCAGTTGATATATATATTATATATATATATATATGTTACACAGGCAAGGCATGTATAAATCTGACATATACATATGTATCAACTGCAATAGATCTTAATTCTGTATAATGTATATACAGTATATATATATTATGTATATATTTTGTATAATATATACATATATATATTATTCTATATGCCTGGACTGATTGGGCGATTGTGATCTCACCGCCCAAATATATTATATGATTACAATATCATAAATGCCATTTTATATGCACACTGCTGTATATATTTATATATGAAAGACAGTTGAGAAATACAGAGAAGGAGGAGGAGAAGGAGGAGGAGGAGGAGGAGGAAGTCTTAAGACTTGGATGTGGACCTCAATTGGAACTTATTGATCAGCAACCAATCGATTACAAAACAGACCCTGCTGTATATAATCAAATATACATTCATATATATATATATAGGTATATATATATTCTTAAATTGATGCAGATGTATATCTACATACTGCCCTCTGTCGTCGTTCCACTGTTCGGCATCGATGGATTTCGTCTTCCTTCTCCTCCAGAGTCCGCATCCTCCTCTTCCTCATCCTCTTCCTCCTCCTCCATCGTCCGTCGTGCTTCCAAGCGACAGCAGCAGCAGCAGCAGCACAGACCGCGTGTGTGAGATAGACTGACCGAACACTTAGATGAATGCGCTTCCTTCGTTGGACTGTCTGCTGTGGTGGATGAGGACCGTCGACACCTCTAACATTGGCATAAATGTATACATGTATTGTATATAACATACAGAGATGTAAAACGCTATTCTGCCCTTCCCTCTCTGCCTTCGACACTTGCAGCCCTGCAGGGTCCACCACCGGATGCTAAAGGGCCATCGCCTTATTTGTATAAAGCATTTTACACAGCGTAGTGTAAGAACTCAAAGGACAGTCGCACCAAGGCTACGAATAGCCAGTATGTATGAAGAAGCTGTAGTTAGAAGTAGTCTCGTCATGACTTGGCCGTTTCACAGTTTTTCTAGTTTACATGTTGCAAAGAAACTGTTTCTTTTCGGATTGAATATATTTCTATATAATGTTGAAAGAACTCTGTCTCATTTTTTCTATTGAACATGTGTTACATTGTGCGTAATAATATGACGAGCTGATGATATAGGGGTATGTTCGGTGCCTTATAGCCAGAGAGTCTCAGGTTCGAATCCACCTCAAGAGAGAGTTAGACGCATCAAGCAAGTCCTTTCTCACTCGCAATCATAGAACTGCAAACAGGGAACAACCGTATATAATGGTCCTAGGAATGTGAGATCCGTTTAGCCTCATCCCATAGAGGTAGACGCAAGCTTCATTCGCTTGGTTGTGTAGTAAATGAGGCGCTTCTGCTTGCTAACTCCAACTTAGCATCAGCACTGCAGTCGCGAGCACTTGTATAAACAGTTCATTCTAGGAGAGGCGCTATATAACGATTCGAATCTATTGAGGGGGGCTGATCGTTGGCCTCTTATTGGCGCCACTTAATTCTATAGTAGTATAAAGTTACAATACGAAGCCATAGAAATGTCTGTCACAGGCAGACAATCAATCTGAGTGACTGCAATCAGACACTAACGCGCAAGCAGACTGAGGTGAGAGTTGGACACTTAATCACTCAGCCATGAACACCCCTTCGCCCTCTGCATCCAGTTGCTGAGGAGGAATGACGAGAGTGGATGACAGTCGTCAATCCTGTCACAAGAATGAAATTGGAGGAGTGATGAGATGATGGAAGGAAGAGGGTAAATGGTGGGTGGGGTGGATGGATAACACCCTGCATGCTTTGCAAATGATATTGAGACCAATTGAAATCGACTCCATGCATTGACCGTTGTCGCATTTGACGCTAATTTTCTAAGAATTAGTCCATTGCAATAATTGTCGTCCTTCCTTCCTTCGATTCCTTCCATCACCCTCTCTGACCCTCTCTGACCGTCTGCCTGTGTCCCTTGGTCCATTGTCCTTCCTTCCTTCGATTCCTTCCATCACCCTCTATGACCCTCTCTGACCGTCTGCCTGTGTCCCTTGGTCCATTGTCCTTCCTTCCTTCGATTCCTTCCATCTGACCCTCCCTGTGTCCCTTCGTCCATTGCTGTTCCTGTCTCTTCGGGACTCTTCCGATATATACGATATCTACGTGTATCACTGCTTCTCTGTCTTGTTGTCTGTCTGCTCACATACTTTGGCTGTGTGTTCCTGTGTCCTTCTCTCCGTTCCTCTTGGCCTTCCATTTCGTTTGCTTATAAGAAGGTTCTTCGCGTGCCCCTCTTAATGTCTCACTGCCAACCTCCGTCCGTCCGTGTCTCCCTCTCTTTCTCTCCCCCTATCTGCCTAGCGCCATCTGGTGTTCGAGCAGCGATTGATTGATGGTGGCGCCATCTATGGAAATACAGCAGCGTCTAAAGACATCAGAAGCAGACGACCAACAAACACACGACATGACGTCATCCGATCTGCTGCAGAGAAGTTTTGGAGCCCCCTTCACTTAGAAGAACTTCTGTCTTACTAGTAACACCTCCACTCCCCCCATCTTAACCACTTTTCTACCTACCTCCTCACTCATATTCTGGCCAGCGTGGCCAGCTCCCCACCCCACACCCTCTTCCCCACCAACCAGCAGAAGCCGTTCTGTGCGTCATCCGTCCAGCCACCCTCCTCTGCTCAGCCAACCTTAGGTCATAAGGTCACGGGTCAAACAGCGGGGTAAGCGTTGGGCGGCAACGTCCTCAACAACGCCCTATAGGCTGACCAACCAAGTATACTTATAAGGGTGACGGATGTGGGGCACCGGAGTCTAACTGCTGCGTACCTAGTAACTCCACGCACACACGCACACAACGGCATTAATACCCAATCTGATTGGCTGAAGATAACTAATTATGCACTGTATTTAGGTCATTTTAAAACTAACCATAACCATAACCACACTTTTTATTGTTCCAAATCAGAAAACAAAGATATTAAGAACAGAAAAACAGTTACCA